>SRPN01000019.1:0-145078 GCA_018360045.1 Claviceps capensis | reverse complement strand
GGAGAAGGAGGCGGAGAAGGAGGCGGAGAAGGAGGCGGAGAAGGAGGCGGAGAAGGAGGCGGAGAAGGAGGCGGAGAAGGAGGCGGAGAAGGAGGCGGAGAAGGAGAAGAAGAAGAAGAGCAAAGAGGAGGAGGGCAAGGCTAACCGCCGGCAAGTGTTTGTGCTGTCGCTCGAGGCCGTAGAGTAGATGGGTATTGGCGTTGCTAGTGTTATTTCACGTTAACTTTTTGCGTTCGCGACTGAATAGCTTGCGGTGCTGCTTGATTTCAATCTGTCATGGCGAGGTCTCCCTTTCCGTTGCAACTTGCGCCACGCCCCACCAGACCATTGTGTGCCGATCGGCGACCGGCAATGCCCATTGCCAACAAAAACAACAACGCGCGATGGCAAACCGCCAACCATCACAAACAGCATTTGCACGGTGCACCATTATTCCTCTCCTCTCGCTTCGCTCAGCTCAAACATCGACAAAACCGCCAACAATGCCTCTTCCCATTACCAAACCCGTCCAGTCGTCCATACGGTCTTTCTTCACGTCCAGCAGCCCCCAATATGCGCCTCCGCCAGGTCAATCGCCACCGCCGCCGCCTGCCCCTCCTCCTCCCCCTCCCTCAACGCTAAAACAACAAACCCAACAAGGAGAAAAACAACAGCAACAAGAAGCAGAGCATCAAGAAAAACTGCAACAAGAAGAACAAAAGAAACAGGAAGAACAACAGGAACAACAGGAACAAGGAGAACACCAAAAGCAGCACGAACAAGATCAACAACAAGATCAACAAGATCACCAAGAACACCAAGAACACCAACAATCCAACATCCCCCTCCCCTCCCCCCCCTCAAAATCAACCATCCCCCCCTCCGCCACCATCCGCATCCCCACCGAAGCCGACCTCCCCCCCTTCCGCCGCATAAATGCCCTCCTTCTCCAAGTCGCCTACACCGAATCCTACTACGCATCCACCCTCCACGACCCCCTTTCCCGCGTCATAACATGGTCCCACGACGGCCAGGCCCCGAAAGTCGTAGGCGCCGTCGTATGCCTCATTGAAGACGCCGACGCCGACGCCAACACCAACACCAATACCAACACCAACGCTCATGACCCCCTAGGCGACGAAGCCCAAAGTCAAAGACCCCAGACTCTATATATCCGGTCCATGTGTCTCCTCGCGCCGTATAGGGGACTGGGTCTCGCGCAGGCAGCTCTGGAAGATATCCTCGAGGGGGTACGGCACCGCAACGTCAACGTTGTGAGTATCACGGCGCATGTATGGACGGAGAATGAGGATGGATTGCGGTGGTATAAGGGGAGGGGCTTTGAGAAGGATTCTGTGAAGCCGCTTGAGGGGTATTATTTGAGATTGAGGCCTGGTACGGCGTGGTTGGTCCGCAAGACTCTTCCGGACAGTCATGGAGCGGCACAGAAGGGGGGGATCTTGGGACAGAGGAATGGGAATGGAAAGGGGGAGGGGGAGGGGGAGGAGAGGGGAGTGGTAATTCTGGAGAGTGTGATGGCTGCGGTTGTTAATATGCCGCCTTCTCCTCCTTCTCCTTCTCCTCCTTCTCCTTCTCCTCCTCCTCCTTCTCCTCCTCCTCCTGCTACTACTACTACTACTACTACTACTACTACTACTACTACACCAGCCTCAGGTCCCGCATCTACTCCAATACCCGAAACGAGACCGACGCCCATCTCTGGACAATCCTTTCAGAATCAGCGGCCTGAGACGGAATGGAATGATCTTCCTGAGGATATGGCTCCTCCGAGGGCGTTGGCCCTGCGCGGCAAGGCAGCTGGTGAAGCTGCTCCGGGGGCGGGAGCGGGAGCGGGGTCGCGGAGTGCATCTGCGGGGGGAAAGAAGAAGCGCGATCGGTCGTATCCGGCGGCTGCGTTTGGGAGTTGAGTACGAATAACCAACACACATGGACATGTATAGGTGAATGGCGCGAATCGAATTCCATTGTCCGGCATGAGAAAATAGAGAGAGAGGGTTTTAGGAGAGGGTTTCAACTTTCAAGTGTCACCGAGGCACATTACGCTGAGAGAATGGGCATCAGCATGCAATGGAGAGGGGATTTGACGCGTCAGTCACAGAGGAGAGCAGGGTACGAAGCAAAACGGCGAGACAAGAGAGTCATTGTCCATGACGGGTCTTGGTGCATTAGTGAGTTAGAGCAGCACCACTATTGCTTGCCAGACGGTAGAGATAGATCATGACTAGAAATAAAAAGAAGGATGATGTTGAGAAAATACAGAGATTCAAAAAAGAAAAGAAAAGAAAATAAGAGAAAAGTAGAGCTCATCATGGATGGCCGTTTTATGCTCCACGCAATAGATGGATAAGTGATACATACAATACATCAGTTCAGTTTTTTTTTTCATGACTGCCAAAACTCCGTTCCCATGAGTGTGAAATACGCAAAGAGCTTACATGGTCCCCCCCCCCCCCCCCCCCCCCTCCCCCCCGTTACCGTTGTTGTCTGCTCCACCAGAGCGCAGCAATGGCCATGACTGCCACGACCCCGCCGACCAGAAGTGCTGTCGTGTTCAGAGGGGAATCCTCCACGTCAGGCACGTTGGATGGAATCTTCTCCAGGCGTCGCTTGATGTCCTTGCGCAGGTCAGCCAGGAAGTCGCCGGGCTTTTCCTGGCGAGCGGCTATCAGCGCAATCAGGGCTGCACCGACTCCGCTGCCATCCTTGGCGATGCCAATGCGGATCTTGGCCGCACCGGAAGGCCCGATGCCTTCTATCGCCGCGAGGGCTTCATGAATCATGTCTCGGAAGAAGGGATAGTGCTCAACCAAGCTGCCATCGACGCCAATATCAATCACGTCTTCCTCGGGATCCTCCAGCTTGCCCGATTTCAGTGCAATGGCTCCAATGGCCACGGCCGACAGTCGTGCAGCGCGGCGAGCGACAGCATCAGAAACAGCCTTGAATGCCTGCGCGTCCTCCAGCGACGGCGCGCGGATATCTAGCTCGTTCTCAAGCTCTTGACGGAGAGACGACAGTTCTGGTGTGTTATCGGCCGCCGCTACCGACATGATGGCGCTGTCGAGACCCCACGTTTGAAAGATGGCTGCGTTGGGGCCGATGCTTGTCGTCGTGTGTCGGTCGTTGAAACTCGAGTTGACGTCCCGGAAGAGAGCAATGTCGTCGTTCTTGATCATGTCAACAATGGTTAATCGCACAATTTCGCCCAGGAACATGCCTGAAACTCGCTTCTCAAACATTTGAATTCCGGGGTTCACGCTCTCGGCGTCGAGTTTCTTATCCCAGGGAGTGGATGGAAGAACGTTGAGCTGATTGTCAAACGATCCCCACTCGGTATTGATCACCATTTCACCCGTCGATCTGTCGTATTCTCCGTCAATCGGTTTTTTGATATTGGCAGTCTTCTCAATGTACGCGCCATTGGTACCGGTGCCGAAAATGCCGCCCAAAAGCGAGCGATGCTTTCCAGAAGACGTGTACGACCGCGCCATGAGGGTGCCGACAGTGTCGTTGACCAGCGCCGCGACTTTGACGGGGAGACTGCGGTTGTCAATCTCATCCTGAAGCAAGCGACAAACATCCTTGCCTATCGCATCAGGAATATCGAAGCCCTTGGTCCAACGAATGAGTTTGCCCTTGTTGATTCCCAGCTGTTTGACGGGGAAGCTGAAGGTGAAGCCTAACCGGAAAATTTGCTCATCGCGGTAGCCCATCGGTGTACTAGCGGTAGCTCTACGGCGCTTGTGGCTCTCGAAGTGCTCAGCGTGGTGTTCCCGCAGGAATAGCTCAATCTGCCTCGCGAGGAAGGCAAAAAGCTCCTCGGCAGTCTTGGCAACCATGAGCTTCTTAGGAATGGCCACTTTGTTGTAGGTAAGGTTAAAGGTCGTGTCGCCATTGAGCATGATGGAGCACACACGGAAGTTGGTGCCGCCGAGATCAACCGCCAAGTACAAGCCCTACAAGCATTGTCAACAATTACTTTCCACTCATGCCGCCACTGGACCGAGCGCATGCACGATTTGAGGGCAAGTCTCGATGGCAAACAGTACCTTTTCCGTGCCGTTGGGCACTCCGGTGACATAAGTAGGTATTTGGCTGAGACTGGTACCGTCCTTTTCTAAGCCCTCCTCTGCAGCGCAAGATCAGTTTCAAGGCCCCTCTGCTGGTTCTGATGTTTTCCTTGACATTGCGCGTCGGCTACTGGCCATTGGCCATTGAAGACATGTTTACGTACTCATCTGAGCCAGAAACTCCTCCACATGTTTGTTGACATGAGCATCGGAAAATTCAAATTGCGAGATGACTCGCTTCGTCTCGTCAGCCAGCGCCATCGTGAGAGGTTGAGACACTGGCACCAGAAAAGGGTCAATCGTAGGTCGAAGACAAAAAAAAATCAACGGCGAGTTCGCGTGTAGATTGTGCGAAAAGAGAGAGCTCAAGGAGACAAAAGGGGTGAGAGATCTTAGATGGTTGATAGTTAGGAGGTAGGGAAAATGGGAGGGGAGGAGATGCGGCAGAGGAAGTTGAGAAAGTGACAGCTTGGCGCCGAAGAACACGAGGGGCACGAGATGGGCAAGCTGGAATAAAAAATAATTAGCGGCAGCTTGTGGTAGAATTTAATAAAGCAGAAGCAGAAACAGAAACAAGGCCCCAGCCTCCAGGTTAAGGCGCGAACTCGGACCCAGACGCCAAAACGAGCACCAGACTCAAACAGGCCAGAAAAATGATTATGGATGTGTGTGATGGATGATGATGCAGTCGGTGCCACTATTTGCCAGGATTCAGCAAGCAAAAGCTTGGGGTGGATGCGGACGATGCGGGGAGCATGCGAGAATGGCCGAACCCATTGGCACCGCCAAGCCCCACTTTTATGTATTTTGTTGACTTTGAGCCTTGAGGGCTGGATGCGGGATGCGGGATGCGGGATGACGACAGGTCTCGTGGCCTCTGGGAGCTCTGGGTTCGCTGTTCTCTCGTTTCCCTTCTCCAAGCAGATCATGTACACTGTACAACCGACTCGTCTAGCTGGTCTTGCGGAGGGAAAATGGAAATTGGAAAAACGGAAAAAGAAGCCTTCGCAGCGAGCACCAAAACAAGGGGCTAGATTCCAGGACAGGCAAAAGCGTGGAAGCAAAACCCTGCGGGCGGGCTTGTCAACGGGGTTTGGGGAAATGGGGTCTGCAGGGGTGCGACGGACAAGGTTGGAACCTCAACTCACCAACCACGGTTACGGCCGGCCACAAAAGCTACAAACAGCCACACAAGTTGTTGAAGGTACATGGCGGAACTGTTGCTTCTTGCTTGGATGGCCCCACCACCGTTGACCGTTGCCGTCGCCGTCAGCCATTTCTGCGTGACGCCACGACGTCCGTTTTATGTACTTTGTCCGTGGTCGATCAAGGGAATCGACAATTGACCTCTGTTTTCAATTTCGGGGTCGAAGCATGTCGATGCGTGTCGCATGTCGATCCCCGCATTGACTCAGGAATCAGGACTCAGGATGTCTTGCCGCAAAAGCTTGTGAGGGCCAACTAACCCAGCAAAAGCCCAGCTTGGTATCTGACGCTGTCTTCCCCAACTTTGGCTGAATGTCGTCTCGTCCCGCCGACTTCAGATGGCCAACGTGTTCTTGGATCGAACCTGATCTGGCGACAACTCAATGGTCGGAAGCTCCTTTGCTACGTACTCTCCGGAGTCCGCAGGCCATATGAGACGGGAAGGATGAGCCCTTGTAAGTTGTGCAGTCTGCGAGGAAGAACGCCGGCGAAACCCACGACCTGGACTCCGTGCTTGTCCTTGACGAAGTATGGCCGAGAGACTGCCGACAAGAAGATCCACGCGTAGCGGGGGCCGTACCTATGGCAGGTAGGTGTGACTCGTGACTCGTGAGCACTGAGAACTTGAGAAGGCTGAAAGCAACCATGTTCTGAATTGGCGTACCTATGTACTCCGTACTCGTGCCATAGATGTAGGTGGGGCTGTGGCACGAGTATGTCAAGAGTCAAGACTCATCAAGGCTCCGACGAAATAAAGAGGCAAACACGAAATGTGCGCCTCCGCTACGCGTCGCCGCACGAATTTCTTCAGTTTTGCCTAACGAGAGACAATGTTTGCTGCAAGTATGTAGAAGCCCAATGGAAACAACACCTGGACGCACAGAAGTCACACCGCGTATCCTACTGAATTATAATTAGGGCACATGATTGGCTGTTGTCTGGTCCGAACATTGTCAATCTGTGACCAAATTATGCGGTGATCCTGCAACGGGGACCTTGATTACTCCGTAGTATCGTGAGGGTACCCATGCACCACCGTAACTTCTGTAGACTACATCTACGCTACATGGACAGATCGTGCCCTACGGTCTACCACAAATTTTGCACAAGTCGGCCAATCTCCCACTTGCCTGGCATCAAGCTAGATCTGTCTGCAGCGGGAAGTTAGGTACGGGGCAATGACGGTTTGGTGTATTCCCACTCTGGGGCAATTCCGGGGCCCCCTATTGTTTGGTTTTTTCTGCTCTCGTGATCACAACTTACAAGTGCGGTCTCAGTAAATAGGTGACGTACCTAGTGGACGTACCTAGCGGTCGTCCTACGTCATTAGACGAAGACGTTGTCTGTCTCGTATCTACGAACACCTACGTCGTCGGTGACTCGGCGTTGAGACGCCACGTGTTATTGTTACATATGCCTGCCTGAGACTACGTCACATATCGCTGCAACAACAAAGAACTATTCCAAAGGCTGACTTGCGACCCAAATGCTGCGACAAAAAAGAAGGCATTTTCTCGAAGTCCTCGACGATTCTGGCGTTGCACATCACTCCGCCTGTAATTGGCTGACTTATTTAGTTTAGTACTAGGTACACATACATCCCGTTGGTAGTTTTGTACCCGCCTATGCATTGAGCGTAGGTATCCGTAACAATGTCATGCGACCAGAACAACCAGGCTCGAGGTTTCCGTGCGTGATTCCCGACCCCATGGCGCGGAGGAGAGATGGCTCAGAAAGGCTCCGACTACATATGTACATAATAATGTACAACATACCACCCACTCTTGAAGCACAAGTTCTTATGCACAGAAGATACCGTCTCGTCTACCTACGAATACCTAGGTACCCAACCAAGGAGTCCCGAACTACATATACCGGTGCTAAGAGAGGTGCTAAGAAGAGGAGCAAGAACTGTCAATGCCTCCACCCATGCATCCCATAGTGGTCCACAACCACAGGTCCAACCGTTAATAAGACCTCCGTACGGCGTTCGACGGCTCAAAGGCCTTTAGTATGGATGTTGTAAAGAACTCAATCCAGCGGACTTGACAGGCAGCTACATTGGCCAATCCGCAAGATCGCAAAGGTGGTAGGTAGTATGGCCAATTGGCTTCGGAAAGGTGCAAGTACATACGGAGTATAAAGCTCCGTCAACCGTGGTGCAGGAAGCCGTTGGTTGCCCCGTTGGTCCTTCCTTCTCCGCCAGGCGGCCTCAGCTGCCAAGCATCCATCTGCCATCCATCAGACGCTTCAGACCCGGAGAATATCACGCGTCTAGAACTCGGTATGTCTCGAAAGCTGTCTCGGGAGGCCATGATTGGGGCACGCTCAGTGCAGGAACGCTGAGCATTGCGTGCGTACGAATCGCATACTGGCATCTCACGACGACGACGACGACGACGACGACGACGACGACGTGTCGCGACTCGCGAGCTCATCCCCATCCTCATCCTGAGTTGCCTTGTTAGACTGTTGGCTAAACACGGCTCGGCCACTCGGCCAACATGCCTACCGACCAACCGACCAACACCTACCGAACAAGATGCATGGAACGGGAGGCCGCGTGCGGCGTGAGCAAGGAGAAGATAGCAATCACAATTACTGTCCAGTGCCATCTGACGCCAAGACCATCGACGCAGGCCTTCACAGGGTTTGTTGGAGAGCGAGAATAAAGGCCCAGCGCAGCCTCCTTTCTGCCTCTCTCGTCCCGACTTGGCATCAGATCGCCCTGCGCCCTTGCAAGTTGCCGCTGTGTCTGAAAGCGTTTGATCGGCCCTGCGCCTCGTTCGTGCCCCGCGCCTTCAGCCACGCCTCCAGCCACGCATCAATGGGCATTCCATCTGCAAGTGGTTGAGCATTTGTACTACACGTTGTATTCGCCCGCCGCCGCCTCCGCGCTGCAGTCGTTGGCTTGTATAACGCTGGAGCGCATTGCCCTCTCCATTCTTCGCTGACAGCTTACCCCTCTGCGCAACGGGCCACTCAACTCGTCCCCTTCGCTGCCTCCGCCTCATTTCCTCGGACTCTTGCGGCTTGCTTCGACATCATCTGCAATCTGGATCCTCTCAGAGTGGCCTAGCCACTCTCTCTGCCTCGCTGACGCAAGCCCGACCGCCAGCTTAGACACGACCGGACCAGCCCTATCTCGACCTTTCGTATCTTGCATTTTGTCTCCATCGCTTCCTTATGAGTTCTATGAACTCCCGCCTGAAAGGCTTCGGTTTCGGGAAACGCAAGTCCGCCGCCAGTATCCAAACCGCCGACGGGGTCCCTCGGCCTTCCACTAGTTCACCTCCGCCGGGCCAAATACCTCAACAACAGATTCCGCTCCCAGGACAAGGACGCACGCCGCCCATCGGCGCTCCGTCCACTCAGGCCAGTGTCGCCATGAATCGTCCTCCCAGTTATACCTCCAACTATCCCCCGCCTCCGCCTAGCGGTCACGGCGATCGAACTTCTCCTCACCAGGGATTCAATCGCACTCCCCCAAGTCAAATGGTCGGAGGCCCGCCTCCCATTAACACGGCCGCACCAGTTGGATATCCTCCGCCACACATGGCTCCCATGGGCCAAGGACCTCCTCCCATGGCCGGACCTCCTTCGGGTTTCGGTGGCCAGCCGGGATATCCTCCTGGTTCTCGTCCTCCTCAAGGAGGTCCTATTGCGCAACAGTTCCAACGGCACAACCCAGCCGCCGAGGTTGAGGGCGCCAGCAAAAGCAAGTCACAGCTCATTGTTGGCATCGATTTTGTGAGTGCGACGATGCGGGGGCTCTCGAAGCAAGGCGACTCGGATCTCGTATTGTGCCTGTCTTATTTGGCTGGCCTTGCGCACTACAAATGCATTGCGACGGTCTTGTTCACGGAATGTGCTGCTGACTCAAAGGTGCATTTACAGGGTACCACATTTTCAGGCGTCGCCTTTGCCTTTGCCACAAATAACGAAGCCAAGGAGGACATCATCACGGAATGGCCGGGAGCTGGTTCCTACACCAAGCAAAAGGTGGGCACAAACTAGCTGCTCTGCAGATATATAGCTTCCAACGAAGAAGAGAGACGAGAGGAGCAAAAAGAAGGAGCGGAAGAGAGAGGGAGAGGGAGAGAGAAACAATATTTCACACTGAAGAAATCGCGCTAACGAATATGCGTGCTTGAAACAGATTCCCACAGTCCTCTACTACGATCAGTATCAAAAAGTTGTGGGTTGGGGCCCTGACATTGCCGATGCCTTGGCGCCGACAGGATACCCGAAGCCGGGTGTGCAAAAGGTGGAATGGTTCAAGCTGCAGCTGATGCTGAGTGGCAACACGTATATCGATCCCATCAATCTGCCACCCCTGCCTCCTGGAAAGTCGGAGATCGACGTCGCGGCGGATTATTTGTTCAAGCTTCGCCAGGCCATGCGTTCAGCACTACAAAAGACGCTTGGCGAGGTGTTTAATCGTGAAGAGCGCAACATCAGGTACTACCTGACCGTGCCTGCGATCTGGAACGATGCCGGAAAAGCCGCCACTCGAGCAGCCGCTATACAAGCTGGCTTCCTCCGGGACGAAAACGATAACCGTCTCACTCTGGTCTCCGAGCCGGAAGCGGCCGCCCTGTTTTGCTCCAAGACGGGCTTGTTGAACCTCAATGTGCACGATGCCGTCTTGATCGTGGATTGTGGGGGCGGTACCGTTGACTTGATTGCGTATGAGGTTGAGGAGGAAAACCCGTTTACTGTGGCCGAATGTACCGCAGGATCTGGAGACTCGTGTGGTTCTACAGCGCTGAACCGAAACTTTAGCAACATTCTTCGCAGCAAGATTAGAAAGATGAAGCTGCCGGAAGGTTCCAAGACTGCCGGTCGAGTCTACGCCAAATGCATCATGGACTTTGAGAATCGAATCAAAGCTGACTTCCGAAACAATGGTCAGAAATGGGCCGTCGATGTTGGTATCGAGGCTGAATTTCCCGATGCGAGCATCGAGGAAGGCTACATGACCTTTGACAACGATGAGATCCTCCAATGTTTCGACCCAGTCGTCGCGCGTATCCTCGAGCTCGTGCGCAATCAGATTATTGCCATTCAGGCCCAGGAGAGGAAGCTACAAAACATCCTGGTTGTTGGTGGTTTCGGTGCGTCCGAGTACCTATTTCAGCAGATCAAGCTGCACGTCCCTCCCATGTTCCAGTCCAAGGTTGTTCGGCCCATGGACTCGGTGGCAGCTATTGTCAAGGGTGCCGTGACTGCCGGCATCACGGAACGCATCATCACGTCCCGTGTAGCCCGCCGTCACTACCTTATGGCTACACTACAGCCTTTCAAGGAGGGCTATCACCCTGAGGCCTATCGTATTCCCTCCCTGGACGGAAAGGATCGCTGCAAATTCACTAGGCAAATCTTTGTGCAAAAAGGCCAAAAAATGAAGAATGGGGAGCCTGTCAAGGTTTCCTTTTTCCGACAGGTTGCTCCTGGCGCCACGCTCATGTACGAAGATGTGCTGTATGTGTGTGACGACGACGTGTGTCCCGAGTACATCAAAGATCCCCGTAAGTCGAGTCATGATTCAAAGGGTTTATTACTTTGCTTTGTTTATTTTGCTCGTTTTCTCTTCTAACATGGATTGCAGGCATCAAGGAAGTCGTCAGCCTCACCTCGGACTTGTCACGCAAGAACCTTGAGAAGGATTTCGAGCGCATGGATACACCTCAAGGCACTTTCTACCGTGTCTACTTTGACATATACCTGACCCTCGACGGATCTGAATTCAGCGCAGAACTGGTTTGTCAAGGCGAGGTCATGGGCAGATGTAGAGCTCGTTTTCGGTAGACGAGGCGTGCACATTGAAAGAAAAACGAAACGATGATGCAGGGGTAGCGGATCGTAGAGCGGCGTTTTCTTATCCATTTTTTTTTGTTTTTTTTTTGTTTTCTCCTTTTTTGCCCCTCGTTGAGTTTGCAGATAATTGATACCTTGCAAAGTATTGAGCGAGTTACAGAGGATATTACGTATGGATGATATGATATGGTGGACTGGATTTATACCGGGAGAAGCTGGCAGAGATGATCAAAATCAGATAAGTTGGCCAATCCTCAGGAATGCAGTAAGGCTTGAGAAAGTCGTTGGATTCAGACGTTGGCTAGTGTCGAGGAGAGCAGCATTTTAGGGATTTCCGTCGGATTTGATGCTGACTGGTGCGCGGGAAAGTGGGAGTGCGGCTTACGAACATATCCTGGCCGCCGTGAATGGCAAACAATTTTCGATTAATGAACGAATTCTGTTACGTTGGTATTTAGCTGAATGACATTGACATTGGTTTGCCAAAGTCTGTAACGGCGACTTCATGTTCGTCAGACGTGACGGCCATTGACATGGCTTCGTGGCATTGGTTGGAATGAGGCTACGACATGTAATGTAGCACATGCGCATGTAGGGCTGTTTCTGATCCCAGATCGCAACTTCCCAACTTCCCATCGACAGCCCAACGTCCGACAGCTAACAGACAGCAAACAGTCAGTCAGTCCCTCCTGCTTTCACTGCATACCCTCACTTTGGGATGGCGCGCCGGTGACATGAGAAGCGTGAGTATGGAAGTTGTATCTTACTGCGACCCAGCCCTGTTCCTCTTACATCCTCCATGAGCATTTCACTACCAATACGTTGATCCTTATTGAGAATCCTGCTGGCCGGGCTTTTCCTCACTTCATCTTCTTGCTTCTTGCCTCTTGCTACATATCCTCTACTATATCCATCCAAGCACTCTAGATCAACATTCATTCCTTGAGCAAACATATTTTCTAAACAGATCATCTTTTCCTTGAATACCCTCGAACGCGAGCTCACGTTTGGCGAGGGCGCGAACTCGGAACAACTCGGATCCGCAACGACGACGCCCGCCCTCGTGCGCGTGTATCTCGACCAGATATAGATAACGCATACACTAACCATCCTGGGTCTGTATTCCGGGTTGGTGTTGTGTTGATCTTCTCGTTTTGGTGTACTGGTGTAGTGGCAGGGGCTGGATCAAGTTTCGCTGCTATCAACGCAGAAACATTGTTCTGAACGTCGGAGACTCACCTAGCTCGAACCTATAACTTACTCTCACCATTCAAGTCCAGTGCTTGTAACATCGTCCTCGTTCAGATCTGCATTAAGGACCACTCCCGGATACCGCCAAGTCGTGAGCAATGCAGTTATAGCCTCACACACACACTCACTCTATCTATCTGTTTGGAGCAAAAGTTGCTGGCAATCCTTCACTCAGTACAAGCTGCTCCAACACCATAACTATTAACGACTCGCTACGTTTCTTTTTTCTCTGTTTGAGACCACTGCTGGCTTCACGCGAATTACTCAAGGCGAACTGCCTTTGGGCTGCATCTGTTCTCCATTTACATCACTCAGAGTACCGGATTTCCAATGTCCGTGAATCAACTACTGCTCATCTTCGTCACCTTTGGCTCCATGGTCCCGGCAGCTCACCTTGGAAGACAAGCCCATGTGCAAAGTCATTGGCAGGCACAGTTCTTCCGCCACACCAGACGAGGAGCCCCTGCGAGACGTGGCCCCCCTGAGGACTGGGAAGGAAGAGTTCCCTTGGTGGTCACCAACCAATGTGACTCGAAAATCTGGCCAGGCATCGCCACCCAGTCTGGCACCGGACCTGGAACAGGAGGCTTCGAATTAGCTCCAGGAAAGAACAAGACAATGTGGGTTGCGTCAAACTGGCAGGGTCGAGTTTGGGGACGAACAAACTGCACAGTCAATGGCGAGTCGTGTGCCTGCAAAACAGGCGACTGCTTCTCCAAATTAGATTGTGAATTCAGCGTAAGTATAATGATGACTAGCTGCATTCCATGTATCTGCCCGTCCGGACGGCCGCTGACCAACTTTATGAGAACAGGGAGCAACGCCAGCAACGCTCGCTGAATTCAATCTTGCTGGCGGTACGACTGGGATGCAGACCTTTTATGACATTTCGCTAGTAGACGGGTACAATCTGCCGATAGGGATCAAGTATATTCCCGCAAAGAATACTTCCTATATTCCACCGAACCTGACGAATTGCGCTTGCATCGCGACCAGCGGATGGGTCTACTCCAGGGCCAAGACGGGCATATTTTACGCCAACGATTCATTTCCCGTACCCCTGGAGTCACAAGAGACGAACGACAGTGTAGGAAACTGGTGTCCGTGGCCGAATCTTGCCTTCCCCCCAACAAAGCCAGGGGACGGTGTGTACCCTTACCCTGACGACAACGTCCAGCGGCCAGCCTTTTCTCCTTGCAACAGCGCGTGTGCAGCGACCAGGTCGGACAAGGACTGCTGCATCGGCAAATACCACGACTCCAAGATATGCAAGCCTTCAAGTTACAGCAAAAAAGTCAAGTCCGTGTGTCCTGACGCGTACAGCTTTGCTTTTGATGACCAAGTGTCGACGTTTATCGTTCCCAAAGGCGGCGGTTGGGAAGTAGTCTTGTGCCCCGCGGGTCGATCAACTGACATCTTGCGACAGCTGGGCAAAGAGCTTTTGCAGGTAGCCAGTGGTGGCAAGTTGTCAGCGAGGTCTATCAAGCAGCTACGAAATGTCACTTACATCGAGTCGGATAGAGGCGCCGCCAATTCACTAAGGCCATCTAACGGACTGACGGCTGCGTTGATAGTATCTCTTTTTGGGGTTTTGGTCATGTTCTAAGGGTGGTGGCGGCGAATATGTTGGGAAACCAACTCATGAATAATTCATGAATGGCATCTTGGACGATGAATGGTGACATGAGCACCTAGACTATACTCTCCTTTGTTTTGTATAAATACCACCTTGTAGGGTAAAGATTATGATATATACAGTCAGTATAGTCTAGTGTGTGTCTCTGTTTCTCTGCAGCGAATGTGTGACGTGGGATGTGTGTGCTCGATCAGAGTACATAGTCTGTTGGAATGAGGGCCATGTATGTCGTGACGAAGATGGCTCACGATACAGACCTGAGGAGGATGCATGTTGATGTGAAGACACATTTCTCTCATATTACAGAGATGCTTTGGCTGGTTTTGCATTTCCACAATTGGCATAATGTGAAGACACCATAGGTCTGGTTCAAAGTGCTGTTGAGTAGACGGGGGAGCGCGACTATGTCAAGTCGAGGTCATGAACAGCCACATCCCGATTCAGGGACAGACAAATGCATGACTATGTCAATTGTAGGAATACAGAAACAGCCAAAGCATCTCGGCAGTATGAGAGAAATGGTAACAGTAACTACACAACTACGACACGTAGTAGTTAGAGAACATGGACAGCCCGAACGACCGACTAATCCCCCATGTCATGCCAAGTGAAAACAGAAGATGAACAGAGACTTCATAGCTTTGTCAGCTAGAGCCTATACAGCCACAGCAACCTAGTAAGCCAGATGTCGCGCATAAAAAAGAAACATGCACAGAAAACGCAGAACTATGCCAAAAAAAAAAAAGAAAGAAAAAACAAGGTCGAAATAGCCACAAACAGCCAATGAATGGCATACATAGGTAGTCAGTCCACCAAGCAACATCCCCTCACTCACCCCCTTACCCCCTTACCCCCTTACCCCCTTACCCCCTCCGCCTCTCCTCCCTCCTCCTCTCCCATTCCTCCCTCTCCTCATCATCACTCCCACTAAACTCATCATCCTCCTCTCCCTGCTTCTCACCCCCACCCTCACCCTCACCCCCACCCTCACCCTCACCCTTACCCTCCGCACATGCCTTACTTAGCTTAGCCCCCGCAGGCACAGCAATAAAATCCCCCAGATTCTGATTCAAATACTCATGCTTCTCAATCAAGCGCCGTAGCTCTGTATTCCGCGGCTCCACGAGCTGTAGTGCCGTGAGGCCCCCCCTGTTCTTGACGCGGGGGTTGGAGCCTGCCTCGAGCATCATTTCGATGAGGGCGAGGCCAAATGGTTGTTGGGAGGGGGGTTGGGTGTTTAGCCAGCGGATGGCGGTGTGGAGGGGGGTATCGCGGTCGAGGCGGTTGGGGGGGTCGCATTCGAAGGAGGGTTGGTCGAGGAGGAGGTCTATTATTTCGTCTGTCGTTGGGGTTGGGGGGTTAGCATGGGCGGAATTTTTATTTTTTCTTATTTTTTTATTTTTTATTTTTTTGGGTGGGTGGGTGTTGTGGTTTTGGTAGAGGGGGAGTTGAGTTGGGTATCATAGGGGATAGGGGGGGGGGGATAAGGAGATTTTCCGACAACTGCAAAAGGGAGGGAGGGGGAAGAGCTCGGGTAGATAGACAGGTAGATAGACAGGTAGATAGATGTATGATGCAGTGTGGTGGGAGATAATGATTAGGCCAGGTTCCGTTGTTTCTCTGTGTTATGTGTCATGGGTCATCTCATCCTTACAGTGTCCTTGCGACGCAGCTTCGTGGTACAAATGGTTCCCCATGATGGTGGTCGTGCCGTTGAGCAGCCGGGTGATTTCGTCATCGGGCTTTCCCTCGAGGACCTCGGTGAGCAGGTCCGTGTTGTTGCGGCGGCAGGCTTCGATGAGGATTTCCTTTGTCGAGGCGCCCTGTTTTATACGTATGTGGTCAGCTTGAGATGAGACAACTTCAATTGGGAAGGGAAGGCAAGCAGGTAGCTATGAGGGCTGGGGGGGGGGGGGGCAGGAAATCGAATAGGTGAGGTACCTCGTGCTCTTCCTCGGCGGGCATGTTGGCGGATGGAACTGTGTTGAGCAAACGCTTTGAATGTGGTCGTCTACTGTCTTTGGCGAGGGCTTAGAAAAGACGACGCTTGAGGGAGAGAGACAAGAAGTGAGGTCGATTGGGTTTGTTGCAGATGGGAAATCATGGACAAGGGGTCTGAGCTGGCTTGTCGCGGGCCTTGGAGTCGTTGGCTGGACTTGTACTGGACTTTGGAGCTATGTACCTTTGTACATACTCCGTACATGGAGGGGCAGATGCAGCGGGATGGAATGGTGGGGGCGTGACGTGGAATCATGGATGATCATTGACGGGATCCCACCATCTGAAGTCCATCCCGTCCGAACGATAAGCTAAAACTCGTGATACCGGGCTGCGTCGGGAACTTTTTTTTTGGGTTTTTGATAGAAACATTCACGACACCACAGCGCTCTCTGCTCTCTATCCCACCACGCGACACTCCTCCACGCAAATTAGACACTCTCTCACATCGCGGCCATCGTCCTGCCTGTCTATTCGTCCTGCAGGCTGCGCCTTCCACAGCCATGCTCCTCTGTAGGTCAAATCGCAAACCCCCAGACCCCCAAGACCCCCAACCCCCCCCTTCACGATATAAATCTGTCCTAACAAACAACAGTCTGCCCCCAATGCGCCAACATCCTCACCGTCTCCCTCACAAGCAACCGCACCAACCGCCTCGAATGTCGCACCTGCCCCTTCGAACACACAATCACCGAACCCGTCTTCTCGCGCCGCGTTTTTGAGCGCAAAGAAAAAGAAGACGTCTTTGGCGGGCCCGGCGCCTGGGATAATGCGCAGAAAGGCCGCGCGCAGTGTCCGGCGGATGGATGTGATGGGGATGAGGCTGCGTTTTTCCAGGTCCAGATTCGGAGTGCGGATGAGCCGATGACGAGTTTTTTCAAGTGTATGACTTGTGGGAATCGGTGGAGAGAAAATTAGCGGTGGAGTGGTGTTGGTCATTGCAGTGGCAGGAGGTTGGATTTGGGAGCCTGGGAGGGAGGGTTGGAAGGGCGTCTGGGATATTTGGAGTTGGATCTTGTTTGTGCGTCGTGGCATGTTCATTGGAATATCTGTTACTGTTACTGCTGTCTTTGTGAGATGTGAGGCTGTGGATGAAGAAATGCGGAGGTGGGCATCTTGAGATTTTGGAGCTGGATATGGAAAGAGGAATCGCCTGACCACAGCGGGCATATGATTTCAGTGTTATTTTTTCGCGACTGAAAGTTGAGGCTGGAAATAAGAGAAGTGCCGCTACGAGGCGTTTTGGGACTTTCGGAGTTGGATGTAGTAATGTAGCAATCGGTTGGATGGCCATCGTTAAAAGCAAGCTTATCTATACTGCTATAACTCGCAAAACTTCATCATTTGTTCGAAAGTAGTGCTGTCGTCAGTGTTGGGACATTTGGGAATTGGACAATGGTAATAGTAATGTAGCACCTGTTGCATGGGTTGATCGTGACGTGTTCATTGTTCTATCATGTCTTGAAAACAGAAAATCAAATTTGCGATGCTCCCGAGGCTTCATCATTCGTGATGCGCCGGCCCTCCTCCTCTCATGGTTCCCTCATTCCACCTCACGTCCGTCCCTAGGCTCTATTTCTGCCTTTCTGTCTTGTGTCTTGTGTCTTGTGTCTTGTGTCTTGTGTCTTCGGCTGTTGGTTGTTTGTATTTTTGTTCTTGTTCATGATTTCCGTGCATTTTTTCCTCCTCTTACCCAAAAAGCGATTCTTGTCAAAAACACAACCCTCGGCGCTGCATCAGCTTGTCTCTGATTAGGCCTGGACGCCGGGCCCCGACTCCCTATGCCATTCCACCGCGGCCCTCATATCCTCCTCTACCAACCACTGCACCAAATCCGGACTCATGATATCCTGCCGAAATCGCTCCTCCTGCAACAGCTCCAGATGCCGGAGCGTCGGGCCCGGATACGTCAGGTACTTGAGGTAGGGCGGCCGAGTCCAGTACTGCAGGTAGTCGAGGTAAGCCACGAAGGCGGGCTGGGAGAGGAGCTTTTGGGAGGCAATATGGTTGAGGTAGTAGGGGTTCGCGATGGCTTGGACGAACTGGATGAGAAGGGTCAGTACTTGACTCGTTGGGAATATCTCTTTGTGGATGGTGCGTGAGGGTGCGCGAATAGCAAAGGGTCGATATACGGGGGGGGGGGGGGGGGGGGGGGGGGGGCGAAAAAGCCTTGCTTCTGGTAGGCTTACCTCGAGTTCAATCTCGAAGCGCGAGTATCCCCCGTACAGCGGCTCACTGTCGCACGATGACGATGGCGATGGAGACTGCGGTGGTGATGGGGAGCCCGAGCCTGAGCCCGTGGGCGGCGTGGGCTGCGCGGGCGGTGAGGACTCAGTAGAGACGTCCTGCGGAGTATCTGTCGCCATGAAGATGTGCAGAATATGCAAACCAGGAAAGTTGTTGGCACAGCCGTGGTGTGGCCTTCGCCGCGGGGACGTTGGTGAGAGAAGGAAGTTTAGGGATGGACCGAGGTGGAAGTCCACGAGGTAGGTACATTAGGTACATACATACATACATACTCCGCACATACGTACATGCATACATACACACCCAAGAAAATAACGCCCAACGCCAAGTTGGACTCATTTTGGATCGCCACACCTATTTATTTCACTTTTCGCAATCTGGCCATTTATAAGATGCAAAAAATGCGTAATCAACCAAGTCCATAGAATCATGAAGGCTGAAGTAACTGGCTGCATCAATGACTTGTATACTCCGTACCACCCGTGGGAATCTATCACCGCCTGAAGACGGCGAGGCACGCTGTCGAAAAGGTCGTTAACAAGCGTCATTTCCAATTCTTCCCAAACATTTGTTGCAATTCTTGCAATGCGATCCAATGCGGCCTGGGACCTTTTTATATGCGCCATGTTCGATCCCGCTTGAAGATTTGCTGTTTCAAGCATGACCATAGGTTCTCAATGGGATTCAGGTCGGGGCTGTAGGGAGGCCATTCCAAAGGAGTCACCTCTAGCTCCTCGAGGCATTCTTTCACGAGTTTGGCTCAGTGAATAGGCACGTTTTCATGCATAACGATAGTGTCACCATCGAGAATCGTTGGGAAGTGTTCCTCAAGGGGATCACAGTAAACCGCGCTTGTGACGCCGCCTCTCTTCGAGTCGGGGTCCCCCGAAAGGACGACGAGAGGACCCTGATTTCCGGGGCGAATTCCACCCCCAAAACATGAGGATATGCCGAGGTGTCTTCTATTTTGCTTGTGAATAATTGAACTCGATTGCTTCCAAGCCTATAATGAGCCCATTCCGCTGCTTAGAGCCCGAGTTATCATAATCACAAGTTCAAGGTGCAATTCTAGCCGAGAGGGCGACAAATCCACTCCTGGGTCTGTCCATCGCTGCGCTCAACAGCGCATTCATCTGTCTATCAAACGCGATGAAACTACGCAAGAGGCTTTTCAAACCACTTTAGCGCGAATTTGAACCTTTTTAAGACATGCTCTTCTCTCAAAAATGGGCGCTGTGCGGCTTGGCGATGCATGACTCCCCTTGCCTTGAGGTATCGTGCGATTGTCTCCGTAGAAACATGAGGGGCGCATATTACTTGAAGCTCTTTGGTGGTAGTGAATGACTCTTGTGATTTATGTTTATCTGCAAGTGTCGCAAATCGTCTTTGTTAGCTTGGTAGGGTGCACTCGCCCCTTTTGGTGAGATCCTCCAATTTTGGGTAGTGAACCGGTTTTTTAATGCCATAAACGAGGCTTAGGAGAATACTCTCGTCACTAGCGATCTGATTAGCCAATTTGCCTGCTGTTGAGGCTGAACAGACGCGCTTCCTAGTGCGTGCCGTCAAATGTTTTTTGAATGGCTTCAAAGGGCGTGGTGTTGTAGCCATGGCTGCTCAATGATGATGGGTTGGTTTGTGAATGAAGCCAAATTGACGCATCGCGACGAAAAGTGGAGTAATTTTCGTGTAATTTGATTGGGGCCACTGTACATACCAAGTATGTACATCTGTACCTATGCGTGGTATGTACCCTCGCTTTTGCGCTTGGCAACGCTTGGCGTCGATCGTAGTCCCGCAACGGGTACTTCCTTCCCCTGGCCCCTGGGCCACCCTCCACATCAACAAAACAGCATCTGCAACTATAGATCCAGACAGCTCAATTTCACTTTTACATATTTTTACCTCACCAGCCGCATCAACACTCAACTTCTCCTCATCTCATTTTATGCATAATCTTACACAGACCAAATCCAGCATCATCCACCATCATGTCCAAGGTGAAAACGCGCATCCTCGTCATATCAGACACCCACGGCGCCGTTCCCTTCTTTTCCACTTTCCCTTTCCCCATGGGGCTCACCCCCAAAAGCATGAAAAGCCGAGGATTCTCATTAGAGACCAAGAGCCCCTTCTTCCGCTATCCCCTCCCCGAAGCCGACATCCTCCTCCACTGCGGCAACCTCACCCTCCACAGCGACCCCCACGAATTCAGCCAAACCTTGGCAGCATTGCGCCAACACTCCGCGCCCTTGAAGCTCTTCATCGCTGGAAATCATGACACTATTCTCGACAAGAACTTCACCTTCTCCTCCTCCAGCGCCGCGCGCCAAAAGGGCCTGCTAGACTTCGAGAACCGGGATCGGAAAAGAGTACACGACTTAATACAGGACGCCCGCCAAAGTGGCGTGCACTATCTCACAGAGGGCAGCTACACATTCAACCTAACGAACGGTGCGGTCTTCAAGATCTATGCCAGTCCCTGGACGCCCCGGAACGGGCGGTGGGCCTTCCAGTACGAGGGCGCTCATCAGTTTAAAATTCCAAATTCGGTAGACGTGGTGATGACGCATGGGCCGCCATGGGGGATATGTGATGCGATAACTGAGGAGGGTGATGGCGGGGTGGGTTCCAACAGCAGGCTGAAAGAACGGGCGGGATGCAGATATCTCATGCAGGCAATTACGCGCGCGAAACCCCAACTGCATTGCTTTGGTCACATTCACGAAGCGTGGGGCGCAGTCTGTAGGTATTGGGATGATGAGGTGGCTTCGTCGGCTTCTGGTCTGAGGCAAGGGCCAGGTGCCTCGCTAGGACAAACGGACCGCCTGTTCGATTTGAGATGGTTGCAGACGGAAGCGGAAGTTGATGCAAGGCTGTTGTTTGAGCTGAGTCGGCAGTGCGGAATACTATTAGATTTGACCGACAGTTGGACAAGGAAAGATTTGACCGACAGTTGGGCAAGAAAAGATTTGACCGACAGTTGGGCAAAGAAAGATTTGATCGACCGCAGCACAAAGAAGGATTTGACCACCAAGAGTAGGACAGAGAAAGAAACTCTGTTCGTCAATGCAGCCATCATGGACACCGAGTACCGCCCGACACAGGTACCGTTCGTCATCGATCTGGAATTGCCAGAATTCAAAAGAACAGAGATGCCCAACATATTAAACGATTGAATTACACTTCCTATTAGTTGGTTCCCAAAAGGGTCTGTCTACAATAAGATGCAGCAAACCATGACACGCATTTATTTCGCATTTCCACGCTTTTCATATATGCATGTAAAGTACATCCGAGCCATCCACAGTGTGTCGTACAGAAAATGTAACCCGCTAGCATGCTTCATTCGTCACCGCATACACCGTCAACTCCTTACAGAGCAAGGGCAGCGGCGAAGAGAGCAACGAGAGCACCGGCAGCAGGGCCCATGACAGCAGCAGCGTTGGTGACGGTGGGCTGAGCGCCGGTGCCAGTAGCAGTGCCGGTGCTGCCAGACTCGGTGCTGCCAGACTCAGAACCAGTAGGAGAGCCAGAGGAGCCGGCAGCGGCGCCGGAGTGAGTAGCAGCGCCCGAAGAGGCCGCGGGCTTGGTGTTGTTGCTGCTGTTGGTAGGGAAAGCACCGGTAGCAGCGGCCGTGGGGGTGGCAGCAGAGGTGTTGTGGGTGGCGGAGGGAGCACCAGAGGGCATGCCGCTCTTGCCAGCAGCGCCACCGGCGATAGCCTGGCACTGAACGGCGGCCACCTTTTGGGCGTTGACGAGATCAGCCATGTTGCACTTGTTCTCGGTAGCACACTGCGTAACGGGTGCCAACAGCTTGGACTGCGTCTCGGCCTTGCAGGCACAGGTGGCGATCTCCTGAGGGCTGCCAGAGCAGCCGGCCTGGGCGAGACCCTTCTCAATGCATGATTTCTGGAAGCAATTGTGTTAGCAACGGATGCATAGCAGCGAGGAAAAAACACGAGGGCTGGACTATCCAACGTACGACGCAAGGGGCGAGGCCGTCGAGGTTCTGGGCGGCAGCGAAGCCAGCAACAGCGAGGGTGAAAAAAGTGACCTTCATGTTGATGATGGGCAGGTGCGTGTGGGCGTTGTGATGTGGAGAGCGGAGGCGAGAAAAGAGAGTAGAGATCTGTAATTGAGCGTGTGCAGTGAATGTGTGATGCAAGACGCGAGAGTGAGTTTTGCAAGATGGAACGAAGAGGGGATTGGGAGTGTTTGAACTTTGAAGGAAGCAATAAATAGAAGCGGAAGCTTCGGCAGTGGGCACATTGAGGACCTTATAAGTTATGCCTGTACTCCGTAAGTTGTAACACACAATCGGGCACGGACTAGGGTGGAGCTCCGTCAGCCAGTAAAGGCAGCGTCCGTCAGAGGAAACGGCAACTGCGTTCTCCGTCTGCGGCAACAGGTACGGGGACCCCGGTCCGTCTGGGAATCATGCGCCACGCAAGTTGCAAGTGCAACATCATTGGAGTGGCCCATGGGGTCGTCCGGCACCTGTTGGGCACACGGTACCTGCACACGGTACCTCCACACGGGTGCCTTTCCGCGGTCGCATTGCGGAAGACGAATGGAAGATATGGGAGACCAAATTGGAAGACGAAGATGGGAGACGCAAGTAGAAGATGAGACGATCAGCCCGGCAATGCTCCAGGCCAAGCCTATCGCCCAGCCCATCGCCCAGCCCATCGCCAAGGCGTCGCCACAATCGCCACAGACGACGCCACAGACGCTACATAGGTACCCACATTGACCAACAGATTCACAGCCGAGAGCAGCCTCAACTCCGCGCTCGCGGCTCGAGCGATGAGCTCCACACCTCCAGCATAAAGCCCAGCATAAGGCCCAGCATAAGGCCCAGCATAAGGCCCAGCATAATTGGCTACGGAATAAAGGCAAAATGAGATCTGCCACTAGCCGCCCAGACACGCTCCTGGGTTTTGTTGCCTGTTTGCCCACCCACATCCCAGGAGATCGCCAGGCTATGTTACATGTATGTACATATCAACAACCGGAGGAAAAACTGCTGCATAATAAATTGTAGATGCGGTACGGAGTACATATGTACTCTATACGAATGCATAGGTGCCTGGTACTACCTATGCATTTCATCTCTTGTGCCCGGAATGGACACCCACTCGCGCCTTCCCCTTGCGTCCCTTTCTCAGCTCGCACAGCCCGTTCTTGCCCGACGACTCAGGAGTCGTCGACAGCGCAGAAATAGACTTTATCGTGTCTCTTTCGGGAACAGCGTAGGAAGCTACCTAGGGAGCGCAAATTGGAAAGAGAAGAGACGAAAAGGAGGAAAGAGAGAAGAAAGAATCCATTGGGTCTTGCCACCTTGGGCCAATTCCGTTGGCGCGTCAGACACGTTACATATCAGTTATGGATAATGACTAACCACCTATGTATTTAGTAAGAGTACGGAGTACTGCATAGTTGATAATTTGTCTTGGTCCGTTTCTGCTGCGAAATTGGTGTGGTCGTGCGTGAGAAACAAAAACTCGATTGACTTGTCTCTGGTCCAACCGCTGGAGGACGAGCTAATAAACATGTTGTCACTAATAAGGAATTGCGCGCCCTAAAAGCAGGGAATCCATCCATGGCTCCAGAGTCCAGCCTCCAAGCTACTCCGGCCTCCACGGAAGAGGACTCCGTGCTCCGTATCCAAAGGTTAATTAACCATTACATACGGAGTAGGTACGGAGTATATGTACTCCGTACTCCGTACAGATTGCTGGGTCCCGGACCCTCGGTTTTGGAAGGGAGTGTGCTGTGTTGTTTCGGCCGGCCTCTCGATGAGCATTGAGGAGGACACGCTTGCCCTATGCGGCTACAGTTGAAGTTTGTGACACTTATGTACAATAATGTGCAGTAACGTGCAGTAATATGCAATTGGCAAGTACTAGGTATTTAGTGACAAAGTTTCCTGATTGAACTGTAAAAAGCACAGAGTACAGCACTTAAACTGGGTGTACTGCTTGCACTGTAGTTTGTATTGCAGCATTATTTGCTTCTACAGAGTAGGTAGCCTACATGTAGGTATGCATCAGCCACGGAGATTTGTAACTTTGTCTCGGCTTGTCATGCCATGCTCTGCTCATTGGTTGGAGCCGTCTAATCTAGCGTGTAACGTGCAAATCAATGCAATAAGCTGTTTGGACACACAAAAGTTGGGTACATGCATATGCTCTCCATCCCGTGAAGAAGTTCATCATCATCCAATATGCAATACAATGCAACATTCCCGAACCCTCTTCATCACACCATGCTCGTGCGGTCCAAGCCTTGAAACTTGAAAGTTATGACCACGGTCCACTATGTACCCCGTAACGACGTGCAATCCCGAATATTGCGGATTGTGCGATTCCGACAAATTCATCTTCTACATACCAAACAACGAAGAAATTTCATTCATCAACTCCCAGCTGGCCCTGCTGCCAAAATCAGGTGTACAAGTATGTAGCTTGATCTATGCCTGCATGTTCGAATTGCATTGAATCAAATTGAACACTTTCTCAAGGACTCAGCCGCATCCACCAGCCCATCTTCCAAAGCCCAGAAGAGGCAATTCATTTACCTTCTAGATCTCTGATCCGCAACAACTCGACCGCTTCGAGAATCGAAATAGCACCAAATTAAGATGTCTGAACAGACTGTCGAAGAACTGGCGCGAGGCAACGGTACAAGAGAGAGTTTAAGCGAAATCGAAACTTGTGTGCAGAAATGCATTCATGTTATATCAAGTCAGGCTTAAAAATCAGGGGCGAAATCAGGAAAGTATCGACCATGTCGGCGCACTGACTGAAGCTCGTCTGGCACAGCAGTTACTGTCACGGAATGAAAGATTCTAAGCCAGCGCCAGCGACGAGCTCCGGTGCGCCTACTTGGACGTTGGCTTCCTCATTTCGCACCTGATATGTAAGTTTGACTCTTACATTGAACTGCATTTCGTACAACTCACGACCTTGCTGAGAACCTCGCTCGTATCGTTGCTTCACACCATGATCTGTTGCCATCTTGGAATGGTAAATCTTTTTCCCATCAAGGACTTGAGACCCAGCAATATGAGCACAGCTAAGAACAGATGGTTGCAAACGTGACTGACCCAAGTGTTTGATACCATAACATCAGTACAGTACTTAATCAGGCGAGCTGGAACATTTCCTGAAAGGCTTTACAGAACTCACGAGAACTCACGGAATCTCACGACGTTGCGGCAGCTTCCTTTGACGTGCCATGAATGTGCACTGCATAAGCGTAGCCGCTCAGAGATGTCTTAGGCCACTCAGTAATTGTGGTAATAAAGAACACATCTTCCGCAGTGACAGGCGATCGCGTCATCTCGCATGTTCGCCTTGTCCCGGGAAAGTGATGTGAAGAGGGAGCTGCGCTCTGCCAAGTCGGCCTCTGTTCATCTCATCAAGATTCTTCTCTGGAAAACAAAGGGGGGCATGGCTTTCTGTCCTCCTCGTTGGACGTAGCAGAAACATAAACACCTGAAAATAAAAGTCACTAATCTCACATCCTCTGATCCGCTTTCTGATATGTATCTTGTGCTTTCTCTGTCTAGGTACTGTAATTCCTGCGTTCTCTCAACTCGAGGATCCGTCTACAGAACAGTAAAGAGCACGAGTCGCGTGTCATGCGCTTTCATCTTCAATACGTCGATTACGCCATGACAGTAAGTCTACAGTAGTACTGAAGCAAACCCAGAAGACATCCCCCCCCCCCCCCTTCGCGACGCAATTCATCACCCATCATCCCACCTCGTCCTGCTCATAATAATCGGCCGCGCTGGATCCCACGGCCCCCGAATCTCATTCTTATACTTCTGCAGCCCAATCAGCCACCAGCTACATCCGCCCGTGGCCAACGCCGAAATAACAACACTGAAAATCATGCCCACAATGCCGCTCCTCCACGGCCACCTCCCATCCTTGGCATCCCCCAGCACAACCCCCACGCCCCATCCCGCACCCAGCACCAGCACAATCGTCTGCAGCACATGGTATCGCCAGCTCCTGTGGCGCACATGTCGACGGAACACGGGAAACAGCCCAAAAACCTCAAGACTAAACAGTGTCAGACTAAACACCTGATTCGTCTGGGGCAGCCGGCTCGCGAGCACTGTGGACGCCATCAGCGCGGCATTGGTAGACAGCGAGGCGGGGAACTTGGCGCCCACGCCGCCTGAGTAGTCGAAAAAGAAGATGTTGATGGCCAGAAGCCAAAAGGAGATGGCCCAGATGGAGTCGCTGGACGTGGACCGCGTGAGGGACTTGAGGATCGGAGACAGGCCCAGAAGGGTTGAGTAGATGAGGAGGGCGGACTTGATGGTCTCCAGACGCTGGTGAGTGCGGTTCTCGTCCAGCGGAACCAGTGGTTGTTCAGTGCCGTCGTGACGGAACTCAGAGCTCGCATTGCGTGTTAGCTTCACGCTTCCACTGCTGCTGCTTCTGTGATGGAGACTTGTCGGCGGCGCCGGCGCCGGCGCCGGCGCATCAAGATGTCCATTGCTGGTTGTATACACCATGGATGAAGATAGGTATGTTGTGTTTGTGTTCGTGGGGGATGTCGCCTCCCGTGTCGACCCCATCGTCGAGACGGGCCCCGCGGTCGCCGAATCCGCTGGCAACGACTCGACCATCAACGGGTGAGGCGGCCGACGTATGCTACCCGCCCGATTACGCCTCCGTAGGCTCCCCGACCGGGCCGCAACGGAAATCGGGCCCATGGCCATCATGGCAGATGGCGCAGAGGTCGAAGAAGCTGATGGTGATGATGATGATGCTGCTGCTGCTGCTGCCGCCGCCGCCGTCTTCACCGCCTCATCCTCTTGGTCTTCTTCCTCGGACACCCACCTCTCCCAGAGGAGCCACCCGACAAAAGTGCCAAAGCTACTCCAGCTGACGACGGCGACGGGGCTCACACGCGCATGAAAGATGCCCACGAAGCAGACTATGAATATGATGACCGAGCAGACATGTTGTAGAATAATTGTCGAATCGGCCACGAGGGGCCAAAAGTCGTAGGGCTTCAGGCGCGGATTTCGTTGGAGGTTTTCGAGAAACGTTGCTTGGTCTGTGTAATTATCAGGGACTATATGAGGCCAAACCAGCACCTGTTAGTTTTGTCCTTTTGATGTAGATGTATCGGAGGCAGAAGACACAAGGGAGCAAGACCATAGGTGAGAAAGACTGGCTAAGACAAAAGGATTGCTCGTACATGATTGCTTCACCCACATGAGCTTCTTCCAAGCTCTCTTCCGTCGGCGACTCCTACTGCGCTCAGCGCCTGTGTCGCGCAGGGCCGCCGCGCCGCCATCTTGATCGTCGAAATGGCGGGCTCTCTGGACGGGCGAGAGGCGCGCATCGTGCGGTGACAGGTGGGAGCGGCCGAAGGCATTGAAGGCCGCGGGGTGGGAGGGTGGTGGCAATTGCGTTTCGTCGTCTGTGGGGGACGGCATGGTCCAGGCCCGGGTTTACGAATTGCACGGGGTGCGCATTTGTGTGGTTGTCAGTTGAGCTGATCTGGACGCTGATGATGTAAGGAATCGGCCTTGCGCCAAGTTGGTGTTGGAGTTCGATTCCGGCTGAGCTCTTTCCCCACACGTTACCCTGGAGCTAAACCCTCTTTATCCCCTTCACACAACGACGGACAACCAGGCCACGATGGAATGGAGAAATCTTGATATACATCTACGTACCTACGCGGGGGCTTGACTGCACGAATGTCAACATTCGCAGGTTGCATCAAGTAGTTCAGATGAATCATGATGCGGATAGATAGTCTGGTGATAAATGAGGCCGCAACCGTTTTCAGCGTTGCGCCACTGTGTATTTTGACGGTGAACTTGGTCCACAACACACTACATACACCGAGGTCTAGACCGACTCAGACTTTCGAAACCCATTCAGAAGTTGCAAAGTGGAAATGGCGATGCCCGAGTGCCTTGGCCCCAGCATTTGAGCAAGGCCTCAAGTTTCAGATGGTGTTGCAACTCCCAGCGTCCGTGTCTACTGCGTACGCGAAGAACATGACATGTGATTATGTGCCTGTGCCTGAGTGGCCAACAAGGCAGACAGTCTGCAGGTACGAAAATCAAATAAGGAAGCTCACAAGGATGTTCTGTCATGTGCTTGTCTTCTTTCCCTTCCCATTTGTCAAGCTCACCAAAGCCCAGGCGGTAATAAGGAGTGAAGGCAGTGGCTTTTCGCACGTCCCATATCCATGATCCGTCTGTACGCCGTACGCCTCGCCCAATCGTATCGTGCGCTTCGGTCAGCAATGTGATCGTGCCAATCAACGCAACTGCCGCTCGGCTACCGTCCGAAGGCCCGTCCGAAGGTGGAAATGCTGTACATAGGTAGGTACCTAGGTGGGTACATATGTACATACAAGGTGAGGTGGCTTTGTCGCAAAGACAACCCCCGGAGGCAGTGCAGCCTCGCTGGAAGTCGTGCGCCCCGAAAGCAAGAAAAACAGTGACACATCCATATTTCAGGGACCTCGGGTATCCGGCAACGTGCAGCAACGTGGAGCAGTGAAAGGGCCAACGCTGGACGCCACGCCGGATGTTGTTCTTGGGGGGGGGGGGGGGTGGATCCCGCTATGAGTCTCACAGTCTCACTCTCGACTTTGTCGTTGGCCAGCGCCAGACACCCGGGCGTTCTGGGCACTGATTCGCTGCAGCGTACAGAGCGCAGAAGTTCGCCCACTGAATTTCAGTGGGAAAGATGTTGACAGTTGGGTTGCCTCTCAGGACTCAGGAGTCAGAAGGTACGCAGAAAGATACTTTAGTGGGTCCCTTCTTACCCCGGGCCCCGACACATTCAGGGTTCCCACCCTTCTCCACGTTACGGTACGAGTTTTGCTCGTTTGTTCAAAGGCGAACATGCGATGACCATGCATTGCATCACAGCCTTAAATGCAACCCGTGGCCCGTCTCTCGCAACTCGTTTCCCTCGATTTGTTAGTTTCGCTCCCTTTCCTTCATCAACTACACCACACGCTGTCTGTGTCGTGATCTCATCCCACTTCGCGGTAACAAGGAAATAAGAAGGCCTTGGCGTCGTTCGAGCAATCTATAAATATCATCCATCGGCAAATTGCGTCTTTACCAGCCAAGCTTTCGGTCGACCGATTCAACCGAGATATTTGCACAAAAACCTTGTTACATACTCCGTACTACCAGATAACTTGCTACATACCTACTTGCACACACTTTCTGATCTGCCAGCCTCATTGTACGGACTGCAACCTAATCGACAAACCATCCGTCAAACCACGACTACGAACGTCTTTCGCGCTGTGCCTGCGAGCCTCGGAGCACAACTTCCACAGCCTTCAGACGGAAGATCGGAAACGAAACCGCAGACGCCTTCACAAAATCCAAGATGAAGTTCCTACTACCGCTGTTCTGCCTCACAGCCCTCTCATCGGCACTGCCAACATGGCGCCAAGGGCCCATCATGTCCGACGACGACACCCTCATGGAGCGTCGAGATCTGTACAAAGTGGAAATCGTGCACTCCGCGTTCCCAAACACAATCATCACCAAAGTCACAAAGGTAGCTTCGAACGCCCGGGGCTACCTCGCCGCATCTTTTAAAGGCGCCGTACTGGACAGCCACGGCGACGTCATGACCATTCTGTATAGCAAAAATAATCCCATTCCCGTCGCGATAGGCCGCATGACGAGGCATGGGCACAGAGGCCGCCACAATCCGCACCGAATCTCGTTGTTGGGCTTTCGGAATCGTCTGGCCCTTTTTCTTTTGGCCTTTGCCGTCGTTTTGACTGTTGCGGGCTCGTATCTGAGAAAGTGAGTCATGCCGCTCTTTGTGTGTGCTTGAGTGTCCACATTTTGTCTCAGCGCGACGAAGAGGCATCGAGATGGAAACACGCATTCTTCATTCGAACTGTTCACTGACTTTGGCTGCAGGATATATGTTGCTTCATCACGAAGGACATCAGATCAAATCAACTCCGAGGCAGCATTTCCAGAAAAGGGCTCGCTTGGTGATCTGAAGAAGGACGGCACGATAGAATTATGACACATCTCACAGTCGATCTTACGAACTTAAAGCGAACAGATGTTGCACGTTCTGACTTCATCTAGTGCGACAGGCTGGTCCTCTCTCTTCTTGGACACTTGCGAGGACTTTTAGTTCCGGCTACTTTGGTCACGATCTCGTCGTATTGTTAGCATGGCGTTTTGTCATTTTGCCCTCTTGATTTCACATCCATTGGAAGCGATCGGATATTGGGAAGCGGTGTTGGATGTATCGTCGATTTACATTACGTGACCCTCGTTTTGATATTTGGGACTCGGAGCACAGTAATGAATTCAATTTGTATTCGCAGATGGGTACCATCGCAGAATCCAAGATACAAACATCATTTGCCTCGTCCACTTTGATATACTTATTGAAGTTATCCCCCATCTCGCCATCTTTGTTCCATTCTGAACCGAACAATCTGCTACTGAGCATCCGTCTTCTTCTTCTCAGGCCGTCTCCCGACCTGGCATTTGCCTCATCTAACTCACATGTAGATGTATATCAGCGTAGTTGTCACTCTCACACGCTTTGTGATGACAAGTGCGGAGACAATATCGCATCGACTGCTCGCATCACAAAGGTTACGATTGTAACACAGTCCCGCTGGCCAAGACACCCAAACTACCTACTTGCCGACAACAACCCACGGAGTCTGTCCCTCTCACCTATTTACCAAAAGCCCTCCATCAGTGTCGGGATGAACAATCACCCATCTTGCCTCGTCTGCGCCTTCTCGCCACACGGCGGCACGTCATCCCATTCCCGACCGTATAACCACGAACCGGGCCTCGCATCCTAAACACCCCCCCTGATCCAGAGCCTTGCCGTGCGCAACACTAAAACGAATCCATCGTCATGCCGACTGCCGGTTGAAGTGACCTCAGCTTCAAACGGGCCCTAGGGATCATTAGGGGAATATTGGTAGCACATGATTCACAATCGTCGTTATCGTCGTTACAAGAGAAAGGTGACGGCGGCGCGCCAGCCGCACGGCACTCCTATCTGTCTCTCTTCGAAGCTCTTCGAGCACTGCCGTATTCATGCATGCTTAACGCCATTTCCCTCAGCTCAGATCACAGGAAGGGGGGGGAGGGGGGAGGGGTTCTCTCTATGTGTGTACGCGCTTCAATGTCACCCACGGAAATCCTGCACGCGGCATTGCTTTAACGTGCTGGTATGCCCGCCGAGCTCAGAGCTATTTCCCCATGGAATATCTGACATTCATTATTCTGGGAACAAGATCGCCATGACATGTTCTAGCAGAATACAGCTCATTAATGTCTTGGACTTATCCTCGTACATCCCCCCTCCATGTGGCCCGCATTCACGCCCTCGCTCGTCTATTACTCGTATCCCGTCACACAGAGGCCAGCAAGTTCCCGGGCCAAACCACGCTGCGAGATATTCCCACCTTCCGGAAAAGCTCGTATGTGCCTTATCTTGATGAAACGTTGTCTTGTATACGAGGACTTAGTTTTCCCGAGGGACTGGCTGCCATGGTACACAGTGATTGAATATACATGGTTTTCGTGGAGCAGTAGTCGCTCTGTGCGCTTGTTAATCGGAGATGTGCGTTGTGGCACAGAATAGATCACGATAACGGATGATTGTAAAGGCTCAATGCTTTTGCTGTAGCGAAGGCGTGACTATGAACATAGAATAGATGGCGGATGAGGATGGACCGTTTTGGTAGGTTTCATGCAGGGAGGGATAGACTCTCGTGTCGGTTGATTGGTTGTCATATCACACTACATAGATCTCTTGAGCACTCTGCTTCGGGGAGCTTCACACCTTGGTATTACTGTTGTGTACATACTTCATAGACCTAGTAAGCAGTACGCGCCTGTCCATCTGCAGCATGCTGGAATGAGCTCAATATATCATCAGCCTGGTTGTTCTACAGAGGCCGTTTCATTCCGGGGTTTCATCCTTCTAAGAAACTGCTACATAGCATCCTCCGCATGTCGCATGTCGCATGTCGCATATCGTCTTTGTGTGTCCTCAATTCCTAAACGCCCAACCAAGCTAAGTGACCAACGTACAGCCAGCCGCATGTATATTCTTAGTACATAGCACATATGCCGCTCTAATCATGATAAAATAAAGAAATGGAAAACTATTACTCGTTCTGCGCTCCGTCATCTTATCCAGATCGCTTGCTGGCCTGGCGCAAAGTAGTAGCTCGCGTCCAGGCTCCAACCTGCTTCAGACGCCCAAAGCTCAATGCTGGTGGTGGCGGCGGCGGCGGAGGAGGAGGAGGAGGAGGTGGAGGGATCGCTGCGGCGTCTTGCTCGCGACGTTCGCGACGGAGACTGGAAAGGTCGAACTCAACAGGCTCCCAGTCACTTCTCTCTCTGGCGAAGAGGTCGTCGCCGTCGATGATGCCGTTCAACGTGGTCGACGGCTGCTCTAGGGGCTGTGTATTTAGCTCGGGTTGCCTTTTCATCAAGGCCCCGCGTAGTGCGGCCCATGATTCAACTTGCGCGTTGGCAGCTTCTTCGATGCAGTCGCACTCATCACCTGCAGGACAGAGCGTCTCGCCGGCAGCATGCCATTCTCCCAGACACGCGATATGGTAGACGCATCCACAGGCGAGACATCCCGTAAACAGCGCCCCGATTCGGTCCAGGCAATACGCGCAAATGAGATGGATCTGCACTTTGCGGCATCTGTCGCAGCTTCCGACCGCACCACCCATGGTTGCATGTGAGGATGTGTAGCGGATGGGTTCGAGCTGCGTTTCGTGGACGCGGCAGATACCAATGACGTCAAGGCCACGCTGTGAAGCAATCAGCTTCTCGAGCTGCTCCTTTTCGGCCTTGGACATGGGAGACCGCCTCACGGTCTTCTTGTGACCTTCAGCAGCGCTGCCTTCATCTCGCACCACCTTCAGATTGTTGAAGCTAGGGCCAGTTACGGGGCTGGCTCGAGGCTCGAGAAGGCTGCTGAATTTCATAACTTCCAGTCCTGAAACAGGCTGATCCCACTTCTGCAACATGTTTGCGTAGGCATAGCGATACTTGGCGTACACGCCAGCTTTTCTTGGTTCCAGCAATGGCTTGTTCAGCCACCCGTCGTCATCGAATATGGATTGATCTGCCTCGATAATTTTGAGCTTTTTCGGTGCAAGGGGTACCACCTCAATTTCCTTGTGATCTTCGTCAGATAAAGTTGTGTCCTTCACGCCGGGCTCTCCCGATGCGTGTAGGGGCGCCTGCGCCGCCGGAGTAAAGGTGTTCAAAATGTACTCTACAGGACTGAGCCGTTTGCGTACTTGAACTGGAGACGAAGACGAGTTGCCGCTGCGTACAAATGATTTTGGCAGAGCTATTGCGAATGCAGAAGCAATTCCACCACTGCCTTTAAGAATACCACGAGGAGTCGGTGACTTAGATACCACGGGTCGCGCAGGCTCAGAATCTTCCGGCTTGGCCTTGACTTTGATCGGAGCCGTCTCGCCACTCGCGTGCGACTTTTTTTCCGGATCATCACGCCCGATGACTTCGCCAGACGCGCGCGATCCAGCACACGGCGCATGAATTGGACGCTTCGCCGGAGTGGTAACCGCGGTTTTGGTGCGGTTCTGCATGTGCGCGCTCCATTTCTCCGCTGCGGCGCGTGTGGGAAAATACTCCAAGGAAAAGCCTGGAGCCTTCATAGCCAACGGCATGTCCTCGTACCGTAGACGGGTTCCTGCATAGGCAATATCATCAGCCTCCTGTGGCTCACTGAACACACAAGACATCATTGCCAACATCTGAATATCGGCCAGTCTCTCAAAGTGATCAAAGAGCTCCACGATCAACTCTCTGGCCAGGGGATGCTGGCCCCATTTCACCCTGCCCTTGAGGCTGTGTTCGTCAGCAGCAGACGACGGGATTTTCTTGGGTCCTCTTCGTGACCCAGATCTCCTTCTCCTGGTATTATTAGACACCACGGCGTGCGCAACGATCAGAACAGATGGCCGCTCATGCCCGTGACTCAACACATGGAGAGGGACCCCCTTGCTGAGTAAAATTGCTAGATATCGCCATATATTCGTCAGATCGCTGTTGCCGTATTTTTCAGCTACCCGAGCGTTGTGCTCGCAAATCTCGGTTCCGTCGCCAAAGACAGTGTATTCTCCGGCATACTCCATCTTCGACGGCAACTCTGATCGCATGTCATAGATCGATATCAAGTTTCGCTGTCGTCCGAACCGGCGTCGGCTACTGGTCCCAGTGCCAGGCCCAGTACCTCCACTGGACCGTATCAATCGGCCCTCGCCCCAAGTCTTACCAAGGTGGCCGGTTGACTTATACCACAGCTTCATCTGGTGAAATGATGTTGAGCCAGAGCCACTAGAGTCCGACGACGAGTCTGACGAGTCCGATGACGAGTACGGCGACGTGTCGCCGTCAGACGAATCGGAAAGATCATCCGTAGCAGATGCTTCATCCGAAGCACACTTTTGCGTCAACGGCATGTCGTGTGCTAAGCGACCGAACCCCGCAAAAACCGGCTCGATCTTGGGACGATCCTTGTTGCTAGATATATCACTGGCCGTGGAGGGTAGCGCTCGAGCCTTCTCCTCTAAAGTGGGAAAAAAGCACACCAGTCGACCGTCGTGTGAGAAGTGAGCACCACAAGTCCTCGGAGGAGGTGGCACATTCCGATGGCGCATTGCGGCGAGAGTGTTGTCTTCATCAGCATTCGGAAGCTGTTGAGACATCGAAGCAGATCCTCCGGGCGGGATAGCCGCATCGTCTTCGCTAGAGCTATCGTCTGCAAGGCCATCAAGATAATCATCCACGTCCCCCACGTTTTTGAAAAACGTGGTGCTAGACTCCAAGTCGACTTCGCCAAGCAGATACGTGAATACTACTTCCAGACAATTCTGCTTGCGCTCTAGAAACCGGTCAGCAAGCATGTGCACGTCTTTCATGATTTTATCATGCGTGTCGTCAGGCATAAATGACGTCTTCTCAATTGTGAATTTTGGTGCCGTGAGCTTCGGATAGTCGGATGGGACATCAATTTTGACTTTGACAAAGATCAATTCCTCGTTGACCCCCCATGGACCTGTGAGCGATGCGTTCAAGGTCAAATCATCCAAGTCGATATTTTCCCACTGTACTTTAGGGATTTGAGTGCTAATTCGAAGCAGCTCTTCTTGAATCGTGTCAGGCTGACCCCATTCATTGTCTGGATAGTCGTGTCCCAGAGGGTCGTGCTCTTGGGAAGGAAGGCACCGGAAATGATGGGTCGACACGTGTCTCTTAATCATCGTGATACCCTTCATCCATCCGATCTGGGCCTTACTTTGGTCAACATGTTTCTCAGAATCGACTTTGGCTTTCATTGCTGGACCTCGCCATGCAGGTTGCACAGAACGATTCATTTGGCTCCCTGCGCGACCGCCAAGAGAGTTCGCGGCTTTTCTGCCTTGCGCCAGCACAGGCTTCGCTAGCCCATCACTCTTCGGAACCGCTTTCACATCGCGAGTGCTAATGTCTTCCAGGGTTCGAAAAGTCTTGTACGCCGCACCTTGCCTAGTGAGACTCACACCTTTCCTAGCAGGCCCATCTCTGACGTGGCTAACGGCCGAGTATATGCTCTCGTCGAGGCAATGTAGCCTTAACTCATTGTCGGTACCCCAGGAAACCAGTTGAAATTCTCGGTGATCAATGTTATCATCTGATATACCGCCTCTTGCTCTCCACAGGAACTCCTTGGCTTGGTAGTCTCCATGGCCAGAAAACACAGTCACAGGCTTGGGCGAGCTCTCGACTGGTGCGTCTTCAGTCCAAATCCTGTCATACAGATACAAGTCTCCTGGCTCATCCTGTGGCATAGCTAGCAAGCCCCATCCGAACGGAGTGTGGCGAGCTCTCCAGACAGGAAAATCGGTGCGAACAATGTGCTCCAGCTGTTCGTCCTCGTCCTTGCCATAGTCCCAGAACCGGATTGTCTTGTCGAGTGAGCAAGTGACGATGCCGGTGCTTCGAGTCCGATTCCAATCAACTCCATATATTTTCGAGGTATGGGCACTGATGGACTTGACAGGCATAGATGACTTTCGGTCGTCCCAAATGTGCAGAAAGCGGTCATGAGCAGAAGCTAGGATGTGGGGGTTCTGGCGGTTAAACTTGACTTGCGTGGCTCCGGCAAACCAGTCACAGAACGTAAGGATAGGTTGTCTAGGCCGTCGTAAGTCCCACCAATGGACGTAGCCGTCCACCGAGCAGGTGGCGAGCGTGTCGGGATGATGAGCCGAGAAGTTGAGATCCGTGATGGCGCGGCTATGGCCCTGAAGCGAATGTTCGACGGCGCCCGAGTTTGAATCCTCCCTCAAGTTTAGGTTCCATACCAGAGCTCGATGGTTGGCAGTAGACACCACCCAATAGTCCCGAGCCGCAAAGGGCGACCATTGGACGTCACAGACCAGCCATGGAAGTCCATGACTTTTCAGTCGCCGAGGCGGGTTATACGGCGAGTCTAGGTCGATTATAGCCAGTCCATCCGGACTTTTTTTTCGTCAGTATTCAATAAAATGAGTCTTGTAGATATACATCACACTCACGAAGCAAGCGCAACGTCGCGACCCGACGGAGAGATGGTGGCCGATCCCACGAGACCATCGACATGAATGGAGCCATCTGACTCGAAGCTCGCGCTATCATATGCAGACTCGATGGACTTGACCTTCTTAGGAGTCTCGGATTGCTCATCGATGGATTGCATTGCAGCTACCGGCATCGTCCCGTAGACCTTGCATTAGATGTCATGTCGAAACTCACCCAGAACGCGTGTTTGGGATGGTGCCGTTAGATTGATTGAACCATTAGTATTACTTCAAAAACAGAGGCATCAGTGGCGCGGATTTCGGATTGGAGTTAGACAGGCAACGATAACGAGGGTCTGACACGAATTGGGCGTCGTTGCATGGACGTCGAAATTGTACTCGGAGGCCATGAGGTGACTCTCTGACCCGAGGACCGGATCATAGGTACATAGCAGATTGCGTAGCGCAAGTATCTTGCAGGCGGGGTCGACTAGGAGGGGCACCTAGAAAACCCGCCTTGGCTGTCCGTCCATTCCCTACGCCCCACCCCATGTCGTAACAAATCTACAACCAACTCAATCAACCTCTGTCTGTTAGCTCGTTGGCCGAGATACATAACGTGAAAACAAGGGACTCGCCGATCACGAGAATATATCAGACACCAAAAAAAAAACCGGAAAATAGTGCCGACAGCATCACCCTCAAATTCCCGGCATTGGCTTTAGCCCACATCTCTCGAAAATGTCCCTTCCTAAACGCATCATCAAAGAGACGGAGCGTCTCGTAGCTGAGCCGTATGCTATCACCTCTCCTTACTGCGGATCGATTAGCCTCAATGCCTGTTGAACGGAACCGATACAAAGAGTGTAGAAGCTAATCAAGTACGCCCACACTACAGTGTTCCTGGGATCAGCGCCGTACCCCACGAGGACAACCTGCGTTATTTCGACGTCGAGATCCATGGGCCATCGCAATCCCCATACGAAGGTGCGCCTATCTATGTCATATGTTTTTTTTCTCCTATTCGTCCCCCTCCCCGAGTTTTAGTTGACTGCTAAAACGTGACAATATCATCCAGGTGGCGTCTTCAAGCTCGAGCTCTTTCTCCCCGATGATTATCCCATGACACCGCCCAAGATTCGCTTCCTTACCAAGATTTTCCACCCGAACGTCGATAAGCTGGGTCGCATCTGCTTAGATGTTTTGAAGAGTATGCGCGTCCCATTTGTCCTTGCGAAATTCGATGACACGCCAGCATGATGAGATGATCAAATACTATGTACTAACTTTTTCTTTAGACAACTGGTCTCCCGCCCTTCAAATCCGAACTATCCTTCTCTCGATCCAAGCCTTGCTGGGCGCGCCGAACCCCGATGATCCCCTCGCCGCAGATGTAGCAAAGAGCTGGAAAGAGAATGAGAAAGCGGCAATCGAGACGGCGAGGGAATGGACTCAGAAGTATGCATCGCCTCAGTAGTAGTCACGCTCTTCATTTTGTTTGACTTTCTTCAGACTGCGTGCGATGTGGAAGACAAACCTGGGGGGCCATCTTTTTCTGCGACATCCAGGGACGTGATGAGAAATGAGCATTTTTGAAGGAGTTTGACGGTACAATGTTTATGCCTATTGCTTTCCTTTCTTTTCTTCTGTTTACTACTTCGTCCTAGTCCTCTTCTTTTGTGTGTGCTAGAAAATCGGCCTTTATAAAGTGTCTTGGGACCTGGGCTGGATCTTAGTCTCGGACGTCCGATACCTTTGGGCATATTTTTCAAAAGGGTTGCTACATGACCATCGTATACTCTACATAGTACAACATCAATGTTACTCCGACCCGAGTTCTTACTACAACAAGATTAAAGGCAACTAGATGCAACGGAGTCAAGAGAGCAAGCCTTGTAGACCCTGGAATAGGGATGCTGCACCCCAGGGCAATACCAAATTAAGGAATTTGTATGAACAAACAGGAGCTCAATAAAACAAGCCACTGCAAACGCAGTGCACTCACACGTGAACACTCGACTTTCTCCCCTGATCAATACATGGCATATTTCCATGGTTCACGTTTGTCTCTGGTAAGAGTAGGTACGCATCAAGAAGCAAACAACTCAGAAATAGGCGAAAGAATCGCGAGACGACCAATGCGTAAGACTTGAAGTACTTGGGTATTAGCAGAAACAGCGCTCTGCCTCGGTAAGTTTATTGTATCTACATGCTAGAGTACACAAAGGGAACGATTCGGGCAGTGGATAAAACGCGAGGTGATTACATGACAGAGAGATCGCCAAACTTCTCCTATAATGGGTATTAGCATTGCTTCACAGTCAAACTTTTTCGTGCAAGTATCGTAACCTACCTTGTACCCGGGCACCTGCCATCGGCCCTTGGAAATGAGCTGTTCAGTCTTCTGATCAATGGATTCATCGGCCTCGGCAACGTCATCCTGTTCGACGGAAAAGAAAAGCAAGATTGTTAGTTCTCTTGAGCCACTCATAGCACGACTCTCGCTCTCTCGATGGGATTCAACATACGACAGTGAGGTCCTCGAAGGGGCGAGCCTCTTCAATGTTCGCCAGGGTGATAGCCAGGTCCTCTAGCTCAAGATCAACGGCCTCCTTGGTTTCCCTGGCACTCTTGACAGCCTCGACCTCGAAGGCTTCAATGGCCTTAATCTGTCGGGAGACATCGTAGGTGGCGGGCTTGAATGCGGTGAAGCGCTTCTCGATCTCATTGACAATGGCCCGGTTCTTCAACGACGATCGGTACGCGGCGAAGTCAACGGTCGTGGGTTGCTCCTGAAGCTGCTGCAGCTTGCGACGGGCGTCTTCGTTGCGCTTCTTGAAGGCCTGCAGGGAGGCGACGGTCTGACCGCGAAGGCCCAGCGAGCTGGTGATCTTGGTCCAGTCGACCTTGAGAGCTGAACTTCGCTATTTTTATTTTTTTTCCGCCGCGGAAGGAATAGGAATCAGCTCATTGGCCATGTTTTCACAGAAGGTGCGTAGTTCATCGTCGCGACTCGAGACACGCGAATTCGGAGAACAAAGTGAAGGAATTGGGCCAGAGAGCCTAATTGATCATTTCAACTTACCGAAACCGCCATTTTGGTTGTGCTTTGAGGATCTCGGGGAACAGACAGCGAATGATGTTGATGCCGTTGCGTCGCCATGCTAAACTCGCCCAACCAAGATTGCTGGAGTTTCACATCACGTGATATACTTCGTGATCCCCACCAATTCTGAGCCGACGGTCCATAAATGGCATAGATTCTGTAGGCCAAGGCTCATATTGTAATTTGTAGGTAGCCGAAACTTAAAGTCGTTGCAGCTTATTTTGCTGGGAGACAGCGTATATAGCTACTCGGCCTCAATCTGAGGTACGCTTTTAGCAGCAAGTGAATAGGTCAGAATCAAAGTCAATTGGGCATGTGCCGTGCCAGATAAAAAGCAGAAGTATGAGTCATGAGATATTGAAATGCCTTTAAACGCATGTTGTAAAGATGCAGCGGCCATTCCAGTCGTGATATATTCCATCAACATGATTCATTTTGGCAGGCAATTTCCGAAATCAGCACACCATATATATGTATAGACTTTTACGATGCCAATCCTGAACACTCAAGCTTGCCAACTGCTGCACACAAGAAGTTACTACATTTCAGACCGTTCCATCCCCCGAGGTGACGCTAAATACTCAAAGCCATAATCGAGTTGACAATATCATTGTCGTTCTCTTTCAGTGCTTTTATAGCCTTCTTGCGACTGACGCTGGCCTGCGTCATGACGAGCTCAATGTCCTTATCCTCAAGACCGTCTGCGTCAACCTCTTCGTCATCGTCCTCCTCCTCTTCCTCCTCCTTCTTAGCGTCGCCAGACTCGACAGCCTTGCTAGACTCGCCGTGGTTGTGACCGGCGTGGTCACCCTCGGCGTTGGCAGCGGCCATCTGGGCAGCGGCAGCCTGTTGGGCGGTGGCGTTCACATCCTCGATCTTGGCCTCACCGAAAACACTGCGTGCACAGGTTAGATTATTTCTCGTTCCCTTGGTAGAGGCCCTTCTGTAGTTTTCAATGCTTTGTTGGACTTACATGTAGGTGTTGCTGTTGGGAGACTTGTAGACCTCGGGGTTGTTGATGACGAAAAGGATCTGGAGATAGCTCGGATCAGCTTCCGAAGCTCTGTGTGGAATGTTCCGTTGCTGCCAAGCCCACAGGTATGGGAACAAGTCGTTGGATGTCTTTCAACGTACGTTCTTGGGTCGGCGAAGAGTGACTCGGGTAATGCCAGGGACGCGAGTGAGGTGCAGCTTCTCAATAGCTTTGCGAGCCTTCTTCTCGTTGCGGTTGTGGATTACGGCAGTAGAGCCAGCAGGCAAGTTGCCCTCGCCATCCTCAGCATCGGACTCGTCGCTGCTATCCTCCTGCTCCTCGACAGTAGGTCTCTGAGTCTCCTCATCAGGGAGCTCCTCGATTCTGGGGTTGGCCATTTTCTTGTTGACTAGAGGGGTACATGGCCGTTAGTTTCCCACGGTCGCCTGGGGGTCAGGTGATTTTTTTTGTGATCGCGAAAAACGTTCATCTGGAACTCAATTTCAAGGGCAAGAATTCCGTCGATCTGCGATAGCAATGGAGCACTTACCGGTGTATTGCGCCGTAGTTGTCTAAATTTGGCTTCGAAAGGTTGATTCTGCTCGAAACGTTTGTGTTGGTGAACAGCAACGCAAAGAAATTCTAGGGTTTGGTGGATGAGCTCCGCTAAGCCCAATTAGGCAATCACGCATTTCTGTCACATTGGTAGACCTCCTGTCGTCGAGTGACGTGCCAAGGCAGTTTCCGATCACGTACGAAGTAGTATGAATGTACTTGTTGTCGCCAGGGCAAATTGTAGAAAAATATGGATGACCTCAACTACGCTGATGCAAACTGAGCATCTCAATGGCTTAATGGGGTGATGCACACCAGTTCCCATGAATTTTCTCTCATCATGGAAACTCCTTTTCTTTCGTCAAACATTTCACCGGTGGTCAAAGTTGTGCTACAGCCAATGTCTTATTGTTCGTTTCATTCCAGATTCTCATCGATATGTGATGGGATGAATATGTGGCTCCTCCTGGTGCCGTCATATTTGTTTTGCTCCCGTTCCGAAGAGCGTTCTTCTGCCTCCCTGGTATCTTCCAGGTCCATACATCTCGTTCATGTACCAGCCTCTGGTTCCGAGATGTTACATCCCGCCTACTCCCCCTACTCCTTCCCAGCAATTCGCTCCAGCATCCGTTCCAACCAATTATGCGGAGGCCTTGACCTTGGCCAAAGCCTTGCGCTCCTCGAATCGTCGCTGCTTCTTGAGTCGCATAACCTTGAAGCGGTCGAAGTCGGTCAGGTTCTTCCTCCTCTGGATCTGGTCGCGCTTCTTGGCCCAGTTGCTCTCCTTCCACTTGGCATCGATCTCGTTCTTTTCCCAAAGCTTCTTGACAATACCGTTACGGGATCCACGGAGGAGGCCCTCGACGACGAACTGAGAAAGCAGGCACTTGGCGAGGGGGACGGATTGACGAGGAACAGACAGGGCGGGGTCAGCGGAAGGGCCGTCGACGAGAACCTGCGAAAATCAGTCATTAATCTTTTTTCAACGCCAGCGCTTTGAGCGCATCTGATTCCTCCTCATCCCGTCGTGCGGTGAACGTACTCGCTTGTGGTCGATGATCTCGACGATGGCTGCCAGCCTGCCAGCGTAAGGGTGGTCGCCGTTGATGGCAACAACGCGGCCGACCTCGACGAGGCGCCAGTTGGATCCCTCAATCACTGCTTCGCCCATTGTGACCGTGTTCTAATGTATATTTGTCAGTCGCTTTAGTCGATGTTGGTCGTTTGCAGTCTTTTTCAATATTGTCGGTTGTGAGGCGCGTGAATGTTCATACCAGTAGTCGAAGACGAGTTGTCGTTCGTTGGATAGATGGAGACTTGTCGCTTGCCACACCGCGGAAGTCACCAATAACTTTTTGGTCGGCTCGGCTATTTGGGTGTGGGCAGAAATCAATCCTGTGCCCTAAGCCAGAAGCTTCCGGACTTTTGGTTTCCCCTAGCGCCGCCATTGGCCCGCCTCCTTAATATGCACGGACCAGCCGCGTGGCTTCGAACAAACGACTTGAACTTTTTATTTCTGCAGTCCTTTTCACCCAGTCACTGCATTCCTCTTCTTTGAAAAAAAGTCATGTAGCGAGTCGCGGCGACTTGAACAAGCCTCAGCAATATACATCATCTCTAATTGAGGATGGCCAGAATTTGATGAGTTGAAAATGGTAAGCACGTACTAATTCACTTCCTCTCCCTGAATACCTGACATTCTCCTGATGAAAAAAATTTGCGATTGATACCTTTGGGTGGCTCTCTTTCGCCGGAGTAGCTATACTCACTGGACAAGTGAAATTCAATTTCTTACATATTCTGAACACTCTTGTTTCACCCACAACCTTCATGAGCCAGATTTGTCATAAACATACACTAATGGCATTTGAATCAGCAGAATCCAATTGACAAACACGTAGTCTATGCATGCAATTGACTGTAGTAGTGCCCGCATCAATGACGATCCCTTGCTCAGTTTCCGAACTCGACTCATGGTGAATTGTGTGAATTGTGAATGACCTCTTTCACGGACAAACACGATGTGAATGGATGAGCCAGTCACTGCTCTCTAACAATCGCGAATCGTTTTCATGCGCCATCGTCCTTTGTGATGTTCTATTTCTCAACCTAAGCCTTTCCCTTTTGCTTCAGCTCTTCCTCTTCCTCGGCAGCAATCTGTGCGTCGATCTCGGCACCCCTGCTGGGTTTGTTGCCGTGCATTTTCGCCTGCATAAGTAGTTAGATGCTGGAGATTTGGTATTCAAAGTTGAGATATAGACGTACAGGAAGTGTGGGATCCTTTTTCAAGGCTGCAGTCTCGGGATCATCTTGAGGTTCTCCTTGCTTCTGCGCTGCTGTCAGCCGGCGTAGCTTGTATTTGAGTTTGGGTACATACCTCCTCAGCAGCCAGACGGTTGGCGATCGATCTCTGGTCCTCTGTTCTACCGTCAACACAAGTTGGTCTCCAGAGAATGCGAAATCTCAAACTTACTGGGATCGTTCAGTTGATGTGACCCTGGTTGTCCCTCTTCGTACCGGGCGGGCTTGCTATCCTCGAAATTCCCTGTCATGTTATTGATGCGTGGTATCGGGCTACTCAAAGTAGCCTACGAGAATTCTTCAAGTGTGATGAATCGAGATGCGGGAGAATTACACTGAAGGGCAGCTTCTTGGGTGGTTGATATTTAATACTTCGGAAGTGCGCTGCGCCAGATGAAGGTGATGATGTCGTTGGCGGAACCCAGAGCCACATCCACGACGTCATCACCTCATCACATCAAGGGCAGTGGTGGCCGTGCCTGCCTAAGCTGTCCATAAGCGGCATAGGATGCGTATGCTTGCATCAGGCCTCATTTCTTGGCGCTCATCGTTGATTGATTGACGCTTCTTGAGGGTGAATATTGGGTCCCTCCGAAGCGCTGCAAAGTGCACGAATTGCTCAATGATGAACTTTACAGCCAGCCTTGGCCCTTGGACTTGGACTTTTAACAAGTTATAAAGAGGCATGCCGATGAGATTGTCTACAGACCTTGTTGTGAGCTGGTCATGAACATAATATGGCAGACGAGTACTTGATCCGAAATTGTCCTCTCGTATTGTCGATTTGCAGCGCTCTACGGAGTAAGCTGTCCAACGCCCCCTGCAAATGGCCGTGCGACTGGTTGTCCGACATCCGATAACTCAGAAGCTGTTTCAATTCCACCTGGAAAGGCGGAAAGGGGTGAGAAACTTGGTGGCATTTAATTACTCCCCTTCTGGTGCAACATCATTCCTTTCCTCTACCGGTATCCTCTGGCCGTGTTCCATTTTCAGGGGAGCACCAACGAGCAGCGATTGAAGTCACTCTCGCCATCATGAACGAGCAAATCGTCTTTGACAAAGGTCTGACCAAGGCCGATCGTGTCGTGCTTCAGAGCCTGGCTGAAGACATCAGGACGCACGCTGCGCCGCGGGGCAAGAAGAACTCGGTTAGCCATGAAAGCGACGTCGATTCTGGTTTGGGGTCTGAGCCATCTAGCGGCGACGAAGCTTCTCACGCCGCACAGCAAACCGACGACAGACGCATCGCCGCCTTGAAAGCAGCTCGCAATCCGGGCAGCACCAAGTTTGAGCCAACGGTGGTCGTTTCCGTCGACGATGTTTCGGCCTTCCTCCACCCTCTGGTCAATCAGTATCTACTGCAGCCATATGTTCGACAGGCACGAAAAATTGTCCGCCATGAGACCGATGTGGTTATGATCACTCATCTTATCCTCTACCTCACCACCTCCGTTCCCAGTGCTCTACTACTCTTTCGCCATTTCACTTACACGCATGCCATCCTTCACGTCGTGATGCAGGTGTACTATGTTGGTACTTACACCCTGATGCAACACCAACATATTCACCAACGAGGCATCTTAGCCAAACAATTCGCCATCCTGGACCAATTGCTTCCCTACATTCTTGACCCTCTCATGGGTCATACTTGGAACACATACTATTATCACCACGTCAAGCATCATCATGTTGAAGGTAACGGACCTGATGATCTTTCGTCGACTATCAGATTTCAGCGCGACAGCGTTCCCGATTTTCTGTGCTATGTCGGACGGTTTTACTTCCTCATATGGTTTGATCTTCCTCGGTATTTTTTTCGCAAGAATCGGCCGGGCATGGCCTTCAAGATGATTTGCTCCGAACTGGCAAACTATGCTTTCTACTATCTGGTCTCTCGTATTGCAGGAATCAAGGCCACCTTTTTCGTCTACATTATTCCGCTTCTCATAATGCGCATGGGGCTGATGGTCGGGAACTGGGGTCAACATGCCTTTGTCGATCAGAATGAACCGGACTCTGATTTTCGGTCCAGCGTCACGCTGGTGGATGTTGCCGTAAGTTCATAAGCACCATGGCCTTTTGTTCATGAGCACAAGGAAAGATCAATTCATGATTCACTAACCCATAACAGAGCAATCGGTTCTGCTTCAATGATGGCTACCACACGTCACACCATCTGAATCCTCTCCGTCACTGGCGCGATCATCCCATCTCATTCATGGAACAGAAGCACACATATGCCAAAGAAGGTGCCCTTGTGTTTCACAACATTGATTATCTGATGATTACGTTTCGCTTGCTGGCGAAGGACTACGACCATCTCGCCAAATGCTTGGTGCCCATTGGAGACCAGATCAAGCTCACAATGGATGAAAGAGTTCAGCTGCTAAAGAAATCGACAAGAAAGTTCTCGGAGGAAGAAATCGCTCAAAAGTTCAAAAAGACTCAATGAAAGAGTGGAGTTCCAGGCGTTTTTGTGTCGCGAGCATCAGGCGATGCTTGAACAGTGCCTTATAGATTGAAAGCGATGTAGTCGGCGGAGGAACCAACCTAAAAGACGCCAGTACTCAGATCATAGGAAAGGAACGATGTCTAATTGTATTCCCGGCGGGCGGCCCCGGCATCTTCGGGAACAAGTTTAGGCTCCACAGATATCTTGTGAAGTCGAGACAGGCATCGGAAGTTTTTGATGGCACGCGGAACGGGACTTCGGCCGAGCGGCTTATTCCCAAGATGCATGTTCTATGATTTTCCGACCAACCAATCAAATGGTGTTGTTAGCGGGTCTTGAACTGCCAGGCAGGGACCACTGAACCAATGACCAGGCTGGCTATCTGTACGGAGTACGGAGTAGGTACATTATACATAGGTGCATAGGTAGGTACCTAATGTACAGGTACCTAACCGATTGCTGGGGACCCACACCCCAGCTTCTGGGAGTAACTGGAGGTAACCTGCCATCACAACGCCGCAAACTTCTTGCTCAGTTGTTCAAGCCCATTTAACTCATCCTCGTCATCTTCTGGATTTCAAGTTGCCAAAATGTTCCGCTTCGTAAGCATAATGTAATACGCACCTTGGAATCCCCTAATCAAGCTAACGCCATTTCTCCGCTCCAGCGCAAAAGCTTCGACATCGTCACCGTCTTCCACAAGGCCTCCTCCCCCGCGTCGACCCGCGTCGCAAACCTCTTGAAGCAAATCTCCGCTAGTGCTCAGGCTGGTGCCACTGTCGATCAAGCAAGCGATCACACGGCTCAGACGCAGGCGCGTCGTGACCCCTTCGAGCTCAACATCACCGAGGAACCCCCTACGGCGGAACAGGTGCAGACCATACTGGAGTATGTTGGCAAGGAGAACATCCACAAGGTTATAAAAGATGCGGACAACGAACAGGATGCGCTCGAAAAATTTCGCGCGAGCAGGGACAGCTTCTTGAGGCCGCTGGTACGTTTTGCTTCCTTTTTCGTCCCCGACTCCTCTACCCTTGGGTTACCTACCATCTGCGCCGAACTGCATGATGGATCAGTTGGAATACAAGGCAAGTGGGACTATGGAACAATGTGCACATTGATGCTAATTTTCTCTCGTGTAGACGGTCGATTGGAATAATGGAAAGGTTGTTGCGGGAGACAGCGAGAGCGAGATTATGAGGCTGCTGAAGGCGCAAAAGCAGGAGTAAAAAGCCTTTGAGAAAAGGAATACCAGCTTTTTTCGTTGTACTGCATTTATTCTCTGACTGTATCCGATGCTTTGCTCTGGTGATTAATTGCTTCTAGCCAGGTGCCATAAAAGCAGACGAAAAACTCTCGTCCCCCCTCTTTTCTTTATCATCGTTTTGTTCTGTTTCCACTTTGAGAGCGAGACGATGACAGCCAGGTGGGTTCGCATTGACGACCGGTATCGTATGTGTTGGTGATCTTCAAAAGAAGTCTCGAGCATGATCGTAAGAACACCTTCTTACCGTGTCACCAGGTCTCATTATGATTTAAAAAAAAAAGCACTATGTTCTGGCTGGGCAGCTGATGCTACCCCCTCAACAGCTGTCCATTTCCAGTCTGGCCCTGGCTTTCTCATGCAAACGCTCATGGACGCATTCAGATGCACCTCACTTCTCACCTTTGCCTCAGTTCTCACTTATAGACGCAAACGATTATGGCTCGGGGTTCGTTCGTCTCCCCTCTCTCTTCTACTTCTTTGGACATGAGTACTACGACTCTCTAGCTGCGGTCTAGATATTTGCAAGTTATTCGTTCGACATAGCCTTTACAGCTAGCTCTGAGGACTTGAGGAAGCTATCCTGGCAGACTTTCACTTTTGTTTCAAGATACACCTTTCGAAATCCTTCTGGGCGGGGGACCTTGATTCTCTCCTCAAGAGGCAATAAAGGAATAGGCTCTAAAGCTTTTACTTTCGCACGCACATCTGTCATCATGTCTTCTGGCTTCACGAACTCGCAACCGCGGTCGCATCCTCCTCTTCTCAACGCTGCATCGCTTCCTATACACATTGCCGCAGGCAACCCGCCACCTCAGCGCGTCTCAATCGCCGAGAAGTATCCCCCAAAGTTTCCTAGTGGTTACAAAATGCTCGGTCCTCTTGATGGAAGCGGGTCGCTCTCCTACCTAGAGGAATATCTCCCCATTGGATTCTATACGAATCCTCCTTCTCACGCACTTGCCAAATTCTCAACTGCCCACGGCGAGCGGAAATTTCGTAAAATGGAACACATTTTGCCACGGAGACGAATCCACCTATGGGGCAAGGACCAGCTCCAGGCTGCTTGCAACTCGACGCGCAAAACGTACTGGGCTGACATGAAGAGGATGACACAGCCATCTTGCTGGGACGACTTGTGGACGTACTACGACGCTTTCGATTTGTACCACTACGGCGCGCTGAATTTGTGGAATCTCATCAATCATCTGTTTGACGAGAACGTGCTCATATACGATGGCATGGAGCGCGAGTGCGCCAGTCACATTGGCCAATGGGCGGATGAATGGATCGGCTTGGACCAGAATCAGCGCAAGTTGAAGGAATGGTCCGAAGGAAACAAGGGTCCCATCACTGCCGTTCTGTCTGAGCAGGATTGGAGAAACATGGGCGACATCCCGGAAGACATGTTTGCTCTGGTGTCGAGTGCGCTCAAGGCCCGGAGGTCCTTGCTTCTCACGGGTGTTGAAAACTTTCGCAAGAACAGGATGGGCGCCAGCGATGTAATGGAGGCTTGTGTGAATCGCAATTTTCATAATTGGTTGGGTAGGCCTCCCCTTGCCTTCTTTCCCCGGCCCCTTCTTATCATTTTGACAGCTAGTCACACCTCTCTTTCTAACAGGGTTTGTTTCCCATTTGCTGACCTCGCCCTGTTTTGCTAGCGGGCGAGCGAGTCTTTCAAGAGAACGCACTTCCATCGCCACCCCCTGCGGCGGAGCATCAAAACTCTTCTGGTTCTAAGAATGCACCGCCGCCTTGTTTCCAAGAGGGTGGGCGCCACTACTACCTCCCCGAAGTCACGGGGCGACCGAATCATAGGAGCGTAAGCCATTCTGCTGTGCTGGAACTACAAAAATCTTCTGCCGCTGCAGTGAAGGCGACGACGCGCTGTTCAGGAGATGTTGGCGTAAAGCCCGTCATTGTCCCAGGGACAGATAGGCTGCCTTCATCCGACGTGAAGGCATCTCATGCTGAGGCTCAACCTCAGTTGCAGCCACAAGGACAGGTTGCTTCAAACCAGCCGGCCAAAGCGAGTGCTGATGGTCGCGACGAACCAGTTGTAGACGCGAGGCAACAGTCAGATGTGCAGAACAAGAACCAGGAGAAGGGAGAACAGCGAGCGTCGGAACAGCTCCAGAGACCTCAAATCAGTGCTAGAACTGACCAAGAACTTGCGCCCATAGTGGTGATGAGCAGTCACACATTGCCATCGCCGCTGTCTCAAGACAATCGAGTCGTGGCCAAGCCCGAATTTAACGAGAACATGATGGCCGCGACAATAACACCTCCAGATCGACAACTGGGACCCATTCATACTCAACACGTCAAGAAGGCCAGCCTGTCTGGCCAAACCGGCAGCACAGGGATTTCGAATTGTGACTCGATGCCTGCTCATAACCGTCCAGCCACGGCTAGTGGAAAGCCTGCGTAGAACTCAGGAAACACTATGCTGCCGAGTCATGCACAGACTGACACGCAGAATCATGGCCTTCACCCGCCGAAACTTGAGCACAAGGAGCATGAACCCATTCAGGCTCCTGCCACAGCTCCCACCAGTGTCCCTGTTCGGGCACCGGCTGCCTCTTCTAACCTTTCGACGCCGCGCCCACCGATCGTGAGCGGCCAAATCATCAGCAGCAGTGGTAATGATCTGCCCGCTCGACCGGACTTCCTCGGTCACTTGGGCTTGCGCGGCCATTCTTCACAACATGATCCCGGACGTAGTAACGCATCAGATGATATCGGAGATCAAAAGAGCGTCAGTCACATAGTCTCGAATCAGGCTCAGACCAGGTGGACAAGCGAGAAATCCTCGCGCTCAACCGAAATTCTTTCACCACACTCGCTTCCACACAGACTTCCTCCCGCCACTGTAAACCTTGACATACCCAGCTCTGGGGCTCAGCCTGAGCAACGGATTCTCAACACGACTCCCAGTTTCCCGGATAGCACGATGGTGCTATCTCCAGGGGGAGTACGAATGAGCACCGTTCCACGCGGCGGTCACAGGTTCAGAGGACGCCACGACGTCCATCAAAACCAAAGGAGTTTCAACAACGCCGGCCATTACCCCCCGCGAAATCGACAGCCTGTCATCGGCCCGGAGGCTGCTGAGTCAGTACAAGGCCATGTCCGGCATTGGCGCCGCAATGACACACTGCCCAATGTCAACAGTCGTTATTACAGCAACCCACGCTGCAATAATAGCGGGACCGACCCCTATGAATACAACGACTGCGGCTGCGGAGACTGTTCTGGCAAAAATAAGAGCGTCTGGGTCAGAGTCAGAAACAGGGACTTTGACAACAATGATATTCTGGCCCGTCTCAAGTTTGGTCTGGGTACTCGTTTTGGAGATGTGGATGATGTGGTTCCCGTGCCTCACAGAACGGGGAGCGCATTTATCGTCAGGTGAGCTAGAATAACCAAAAACGAAGAGTAAAAAAGGGGAAAGAAACTTGACACTGACGATTGCTGACACAAATTTGGTTCACGTAATAGGTTCCAGAGTGAGGATTCTGTTGCTGAAGCGCTGGGCATGGAACATCTCGATTTACCTGAAACGAACCTATCCATCTCGATAGAACCGACTCATCGCTCCAAGTGGATCGTCAAGACCTACTCTGGCGTTGAGCAAAGTAAGAGGCAGAATTTTGAACCACGACATCATCATCATCATCATCTTCAGCAGCCGCAGCCGCAGCAGTTTCACCCGCAGCAGCATCAGCAGTATTCATTCATGCCACCGCCTCAGTTTAATCCAGGAATGTACTCTGGAGTTACGGGCTGTGGTCCCGTTCCATTTGCCCCCCGCGAGCCTCAGCAGATGCGCCCATTCAATCAACAGGCAATTCCCCCTCCTCATCCCAACTATCCATATCCGCCACGAGGACCCCCCGTGACGCATCCTCAGTACAGGGGCCCGGATACTAGCTACGGACCAAATTGTGGTCCTCAGTACATGGGTGGTCAGCAGCAGCAACTTCCAGTGCGGCAGTTTGTGCCGGGACAACAAGGATTCCATCACGGGTCTGGGCAGGCACCAGTCGGTCATAGTGAAAAGACGAGCTCGTTGAAACCACAATGCATTGATTCAGCAGCGTGCAAAAGCCAGTCGAAGCCATCGTTTGAGGAGATGCCGAAGAACAAGGAGTTCTCGGGTCAACATTCTCCGCCTCAGCAGCAACAACACCAGCAGCAGCAGCAGCAGCAGCAGGGAGCTGCCAGCCCTAAACGCCAACAAGCCAGCGGTCAAGTCTCAAATCATGGAGCAAGAGTATTGCTGCCCTCCGCGACGCTTCCAAAGGTGGCCGATGAAGAATCGCGAGACAAGGAAGGTCCTGCAAGCGCCTGTGTGATTGCTGCCGCCACACCGACGGGCAATGTAGAACAGCTGAGCACAGCGCTTGGGAAGAGAAAAGATCAACCTGCTGCCTCAGACGTGGATGCCGCCGCTAAAGGGATCGATACAGTTGAGGCGGACCGAGAATCAGCTACTTGTGCACAAATTCCTGAGACTTGCGCGCTCGTTGCCAGCACTGTAGTGGATGATCACTCGTGCGCCATCACAAGCACGTCGGCTGATAATAAGAACGAGCAAGTCAGTGAACGGGCTTCGAATGGCACTGCCGCGCTGGAAAACGAGGTGTCAAAGACGCCCGTCAACGATGAGACCTCAACTGTCCTCGGAAAGAGCGCCGAATCAGTGACTCGAGATCCTGCATCAGATCCCGTCCCTTCAAATGCATGCACGCTGGCCCTGCCGTCTCAGTCTGATACCGTCCCAATGAGTGTGAGCCCTGGCGCTTCCTCGTCCAAGGCCATGTCCACATCCAGCACACCGAGAACAAGCTCTCCTCATCAGACTTACACAAAGACGCCATTCAACAGCGAGGCAAGAGACTCTAACAGTGAGAAACACCACCGCCTTAGTTCCCTTTCTCCCTCCAGTCCGAACCCGACGAACAATAAATCAGGCACCGGAATGGCAAGCAAGGAGAACGGAGATGGCCAGCAGCAACACGATAAAACAAATGAGAGTCCCCATATTCTCAATGCTGCTGCCAGGGGATTCGAATTTCCTGGCCAGGGAAGAGGCACCGTTCGTTTAAGAAGGAAGATGGCCAAGGCAAGCGTCCTCGACGACACAAAGTCGCCTCAAGACACAGGAACGACTACAGTGAATGAGCTTCGCAATCAAGATCAGCAACCAATGCCGACCACTGATGCGACTGGTCTGCAGAAGCAATGTGCAAGTAAGGCCGAAGCTGAGGCTGAGGCTGAAAGCGAGGCGAAAAGCGATGCTCGAGCGGTCCCTCCGGGCAAAGAGACGGGACAGCCGGTCTCACGGCCTCTACAGGTCGTTCTAATCAACAGTGGAGAGGAAAGCAGAGGGAGCGTCCCTAGTGGCAAGGTTCCAGATCCCAAGGCATCCGTGACGAGCTCATTGAAAGTCCCAAAAAGGCGTAGACGTCACGCGAAAAAGAGTAGTCTGTCGGCGCAAGAAAGCTGCAGTGACAGAGGGGACGGGTCTGACAGGAGCAGACAGGCTTCGCCCATCAACGCAGGTGGACGACGAGCCGTCTCCAGCGCGGCTCCAGCATCTACATTTGCGGGAAAAGAAAATCCGACGGCGCAGAGCGATAGTATTCCGCGGAGTCACTCCTCACCAGACAGCGTAGGAGCATCTCAGGCATCTCAAGCCGACGATGCAAAGCGCTCCACTAAAGACGACAAGCCGAAGTTGCCAATTGCAGAATGCTCCACGAGCACATCTAAACAGATCACCGCTTCGGAGGACGCTGGCAGCAAAACAGAAGTTCAAGGCACAGAAACTCGGAATTCATCAGCATCAAGCCCAGGAACACCGAACTCGGGAAGGGAACGGAAAGACGCCACGCTACGCAAGTCCACGAGTAGTAGCGTGCTCGATGAGAAAGCGTGGCCGTCGCTTCCCAGTTCTGGAGCAGCGTCGCCGCGGGAGAAGAGCACGTGAGGTCGGGAGATGGATTAACATCTTGACTGCTATGAGAACGAACAGTGGAAAGGAAGGGGTGATGAATATGTGAGAGAGGTTTGCGTGACCCGCTCGATAGCAAGGGACGATGGCTGGTAAAATTGCCGGATTGCAATCGCAGATATCTTGACTACGACGAATTAAGAAGTCAGTTAGTATCTATAAGTCAAAGCTGAATAGAGTCGACAGTCAACATATCGCCGCTCGTATCTGTCTGCATTAGGTACCTAGCCCCTGTGATAGAAACGCAGTCCCGGGGGGGCATTCTCAAGTGAAGAGTGAAATCATCATGGCTATTGCGATTGACATTCCAGCTTGCCCTCTCTACCATAGAATTGCGCTCCCGATGGACGTTTTTCACGTTCTGTTTCCCCACGTGGCCACGCGATAGACCGTTTCAAAGCTCGCGTGCTCACTCCTCCACCTTCCAAGGGCAGGCATATAATCCGCGCAAAAGCAGTGTTGGTACACCCTTGATTCAACTCTATATTTGTACAATAGGCGCCCCTGTCATCCAACCCAAGCTTCATCACCACTGTAGAGGTGTTCTCGTGCCTTTTATAAAAAAGAAAACGCAATTTATTCTTCCCAACTCACCAGCATGTCCTCTCCCTACGCCCCCCCCTTAACCAACCCCGTGACGGTCTCTTCAATTTGCTTATCCGACAGACCCTCGAGCGATTGTGCCTTCTCGGTGCCGAACTCTGCTCACGCGATCCGAGGGTTCGTTAGCGATCGCCCCGTCCAAATAACTCGAACCAAGTGCCGGAGAGAGAGAACCACATGGGGAATGAAAAGCCTTGGAAGACGGGAATCGACGAACCGTAGCGGGCGTACACCTTGGGGATCGTCCCTTGAGCCTCACGGATCAGAATGGGAGTTTGAGGATTGTTCTTCTTCATAATTGGATAGGCGCGGGTGATGAATGACCTGGCACACGACAACAGCGACGGGTTAGCCTTTGTTCTCCTGCGCTTGCTTAGACCCCAGACTAATCGATCAACACGCCAAAGCTGCTGATCCCTTGAGGGCTCGTTCGCGTTGCGGAAATCGTTTCGTTTCGTTTACTTCCGCAAGCAAGGGACGGGGATTCGCGTACCGAGCAGCGGCGCTCTGCTCTGACGTCTGACAGAACAGGAAGCGCACCTCCTTGAGGGACTTGGCGAAGGCGTACTTGCCCGACATGGCTTGTGTGGTGGGCGTGAAATCGGCGTCGTTGTCGTTGCCAATTTGGCGAGATCCAGAGGTGTGACGTTCGGAATCGGACTTGGTGTTTCTTGGTGTATGTACTATGTATGTACAGTACTATATCACCGCAGACGTGATTGGCTAAAGCTTCCTTGGCGGTGGCCCCGAAAGCCGATGAGCCTTGAGGCATTCGGCTGATCTCCGGGCTGCCCTTTGATGGGTCCAGGTTCCGTCACCAGAAAGCCCCTTCGTGGGAATGTTGAAACGGCTGGGGTTCGTTGACAAGAATGTCTTCTCCGCCTTGGCTTTTTCTCATCGCCTTCCTTTGAAGTACCCAAGCATAGAGGAGCAACACGGCCTGCAAGCAAGGTAGCTCAAGTATGAATCTACACCAATCCTGTTCCATCAATCGCAAAAAATTCAAGTAGACCACCAAAAAATGAGCTTGTGTTTTCCTGCTTCCTCGGCGGGAACTTTTCCTACGATTCTCTCATGCCACGATCCTCAAAAAAAAAATGATTAAACCAAAAGTGGAAGACAAATGACTAATCTGCTATTCTGATATCACAGTCATGGTTCCCACGAGCACTCTGATGCGCGCTTCGCGCCCTTTCTTCCGCCAAGCAGCCTTCTCCTCGCCCGCCAGCCAGGCTCTACGTGCACAGCGTCTCGCTGGCCAAGGTGCGCGATTCCGCTTCCGCGACAGTGGAAAGAGGTGGCAGAGCACGGCGGATGGTGCGCAGAAGCAGCAGAAAAGCTGGTACCAGCGCATGTGGGAAAGTGAGGTTGGAGTCAAGACGGTGCATTTCTGGTATGTAACGCGCGCCCGCTCCACTGTGTCTATCCTCATCAAAAAGGGGGCGGAAAGGCAGGAGAAAGAGGTATAGCGACTTAGGCACACGAATGCTAACATGCCACACTTCTAGGGCTCCCGTCATGAAGGTTCGTCGCTGATCATGGCAGCACCGTGATGATCCTCTCCGCCATTTTGGCACGCGCCATCAAGCTCCGTTTACGTGAGAACGCCAGCTAACAGCGCGATTCACCTTCACCCAGTGGGCACTGGTCATTGCCGGTATCTCCGACTTTGCCCGTCCAGCAGAGAAGTTGTCGTTTACGCAAAACTTTGCTCTTACCTGCACAGGTCTGATCTGGACGAGATGGTGCCTGATCATTAAGCCCAAGAACTACCTGTACGTTGACCACAGCCCCCCTGGATGAGAAACCCCCCTTTCGTCGCTCTCTATAGCATATCAGAGCATATAGGCTTACGAAATGTTCGTTGGTGAAATAGGCTCGCTGCCGTCAACTTCTTCCTCGGTCTGGTCGGCGTCGTCCAGGTCACGCGAATTCTCATGGCCGACGCTGCCAAGAAGAAGGCACTCGCCGAGGTCGCTGAGGATATTAAGCATGATGTCAAGGAGAAGATCAACGAGGTCAAGGCATGAGCAGTCAACGAGCATGCTTGTTTTCAGCACTTGGCAATAAAATAGTACATCCTTCTCAACAATACCCCTCATCTTTCGCTCTATTTCAAAATATATCTAGCAACGTTGGCCATTTATGGAAGACTAGCTCTATCTCCCATGACGGGATTCGTAGAGTAAGAGGGCTTAGTTGGCTGATGAATAGCGAGGGCCATATCTACAAGACGTGGGCTGCTACGTACTTGGTTCGACTCGCGGATAGGCTGTCGTTGTCGGCTCGAGGGAGATGGTGAGGGCTATCATGCATATATAATTTGCTGTTACTACCTACTTTGGTAGTAGAACAATGTTTCTGGCGAGGCTCAATGTTTCTTCAAAGCCGTTTGGTTTCCTTTAGCGCTATTTATACGGGTAGGTTCAGTGCAACAGTATTGGTAGATGATCAAGTACACATGCCATGAAATTATTGAGCAAGATATATATATGCATACATCCGACATCACCCGTCGTGGCTGCAGAAATGATACATTTCGCACGTCGCATCACGTTTCACATCCCAATCGTGCAATGATTTCATTTCGTTCAATTCAAAGAGCTCTCAGGCAAGCCGGGGGTATATATAATTTATCTGCCACCTATCCACAAGATATAACGAGCAAACATCAAAGTGACACATCACACACGGGGTGTCCAAGAAAGAAAAAGGGGTAAGAAAAATAGGATACCGTTGTCCAGAAATAGAAGAAGAAGAAGAAGAAGAAGAAGCAAGGTATATCCAAACCCATACATTGAGGGGAAAACACGAGCATATCCAGGAGTGAAATGCTCGCGTAGAAAGAAAGGTGAAGAAGGCATCATTGAAAGAGAAAAAGAGGGTTGTAAGGGAAAAGAGGAATGAAGCGGATTAGGAAGAGCTAGGAAGAACTAGGAAGAAAGAAGAAGAGGATGAGGATGAGGAAAACGAGAACAGATTACAGAAATGAAGATGAAGAGACAGAACAAGTAAAATGATAAGAGAGAGAAAAAAGTATCAATCGAAAGAGAGAAGAGAGATCAAGAAGACAAAGAAGACAGAGAAGATAAGGAAGGGAGGGGGTTGAAGAAAAAAGAAAAAGAAAAAAAAAAGAAGAAGAAAATACGATTACAAGATGTAAACCAAGAGGCAAGATCCAACTCTTAAATGGCATAAGATCAAGGCCCAACTTGTTCTTCACAAGCCCAAACACAACCCCCCCTCTTCCACTCAATCCTCTCGATGCCCATCATTCAGCAACATCTCCAAAACAACCTGCCGCCCCGGCAGCTCCGGATGGCTCATCGCAATCTTGACAGTGCCCTTCGACATATCGCCAATCGAATTCGCGGGAGCCCCATGCCCATGCATCTGGTACGACAACGTCGTGTTTCCCCCCGTCGGGCCCCGAACACCATAATCAATCGCGCGCACATCTCGCCCAGCGATAATCTGGCGCAGGCGGCCGTTCTCGGCGTTGCGCACCTCCACGTAATCGTCGTTGAACAGCAGCAGGTACTGTCCGTACATGGTGGCACCCCTAGCCTTCTTATGCTTGCCAATATATTCCATGATGAGAGTGCGGCTCACGTCCCCGTGCTTGTCCACATACACTGCACAGGCCTCATACGTGAGGAGGAACTCATTATCGTTGAGCCGGAACATACCCAGGGGTTTCTGATCGCGGATGTGGCCGGCGATGCTGGAATTCGCGGGCGCTTTCAGGTCCGGGATTGACATGGGCTGCTTCTTGTCCAGGGTGAGCATCTCGACGCCCTTGGAGGTCGAGACGGCGACGTAGGTCTGGAAGATACTGAGGGAATAGCACTCTGTGGGGAGATAGAACTCGTCAAAGTCGCGGAAGGTATCGGTGTTTCCGGCAGCGGGACGACGGCCGGGAAAGAGGCGGGCCTTCTTCTCGGCGGCCTTGTGGAATATCGGCTCCAGGACTTTAAAGGATGTGTGCAAGCCCTCTTTGCGCTTGTAGAAGACAAGTAAGCGGTCCTTCATGCGTGCCGTGGCAAAGTACGTCACGTCTTTGGCGAGCCGCTGAGGGGCACGTCGTGGGTTGTTGTTGGCTGGGGGCGCAAATTCGGACACAGGGGCTATCACATCGAGGGGGTAGCAGACGAGTGACTTGTCGGCAATAACTAGACACACTGAAAACTCCTCCAGGATGGCGATTTGCGTGACACGGTTTACCTGAACGGACTGTAGAGCCATCATAGTTAGTATAATCTCGAGCAACGAAAATCACGTCACAAGTCCCCGCACCCGTCGAGTATTGGGGCGATCCCCCAGACGTGTACACAACTTACCCGTGTCCAACCCCGAGCATTCGCTGGATCGGAAGTGTAAATGCCGTAATCAGTTCCAATGACAATGGCAGGCTTGCCGAAGGCGAAGAATCCGGTAGCACAGTTTACCTGCGCCCGACAAATCGGCGAGATGCCTTGGGCAGGACCCAGGGTGCTCTCCAGGTCGTGGATAGCTCGGTCCAGTGGCGTCTCCTTGAGCGGAACGCCCACAGCTTTCGCGTGAATCGAGTTCACATCGTAGTGGAAGGAAGCGTCGGCCAGCACGCGCAGCCTGAACGGTTCGGCGTTTTGGGCAAACAAAGCCTTGGCGTGCCTGGCCTTGGCTTCGATTATGCTCGTACACCAATTCAGTCTGTCTTGGGCTGATGACGCGTAAAGGGTGTACACCTCGTGACCCAGATGCTTTATCTTGAAAGGATAAAGAATCTTGCCCTCCGAATCATTTGACGTAGTGGGTCCCATGGACGTATTAGAGGAACCAGTTGGCGTATGTTCCAAACCAGGTCGTCCGCCGTTGGTGGAACTCCTGGTATTCAATTGTGCGTTTGATGGTGCTGCCGTTGTTCTGCCCAACGGCGCCGTGAGGCCCTTTTGCTTCATAACAGGCTCGTCATTCATGCTGTCCAGGAATAGTAGGGGCATCGGAATGGGCTACAAAATAGAATCAGCACAAGATATATTCACAATAGGTGACGATCAGTCATTGGGGTTCTGCGTCGGACTTGAAAGGGAGGGCTCACTTCTCTTGAAACGTCATACGTCTTCAGCCCCTTTGCATCTTTGGACGCCTTGGCAAGAATCAAGTAGTGATCAAATAGTAGCACATGTGAGTCGACCCATCGCATGCCTTTGGATCCCATCCGTTGAAGCTCGCCTTGAATGATCAATACTCGGCCGTGATGGTCCAAGTTCAGGTCGAGCCCAAACTTGCCCCTGGGAATAAGCATACGGTGAAGCTCTGCCATTTCGACCCTCTTGTTCGTCTCTGCCACTTTGGCATCACACTCATGAGTCACTGTCTGAATTTCCTGAATGGCTTTCTGCAGATTAGTCTTCTCCTCGCTATCTCCCACCATCTTGTGCTCCACACTTTGCAGTAACAGAATGTAGCGTTGGAGACGCTGCAGAGGAGTAATCAAGAAATGCGTCCAGTCTTGTTTGGATGACAACTTGTGCCTCTGTTTGTCGTCCAAAAAGTTCTTGAAAAGTAGATTCCTCTCGGCTTCGTTTCGCATCATGTAAGTAGCTCGAGGATATCCGGACGCATATTGGATATATTCTGCTTTAGCCTTGCGAATCCACTCGCGGAACAAATCGCTGAAGCCAACAACCCAAGGACCCTGTTCCTGCTGACGATACTTGAGCTGCGCCAAAAGGTGATCTTTGTTGATGCTAAGAACCGTGTCCAATTTTCCAAACACCGCAACCAAAAGCTTGCCGAGCTTATCGGGGGGGACGATTGGCGGGTTTCTGGTGCGAAGGTCGTCTCTGTACAAGGTACGGAAGATGTCGAGCTGTTTGATGTAGTTTTCCTCGCCAGTCACAATCTCGTGCAAAATATTCTGACGATCGACCTCCTTTCTCGGTTTCGATTCCCAGTCTTCCTTCTTCAGTCTGTAAAACACATTCCACGTGTCGGCGCCCTTGAGCTCTTCTGACAAGACCTCTAGATCAATCTTTTTCAGTGTGCGGGTGCAATGATGGGCATAGCAGCGACCGCTGATGTCAGCCTCGTGCACTTTGGGGGAATAGCAACCCAAGCCAGTCAGCTGCCACAATACACCAGAAATGTGCCCGTCGCCAAACTTGACCCATTCTTCGTCCGGAAGCAGCACTTGGTAATCCAGCATTTGGATCACAATGTTGCCGCTCAGCGCCTCGGCGTCGGCGACATTCATGGTGGGGATCTTGAAGACAAATAGGTTTGTCAATGCCTCCTCCACCGTCTTTTCGCGCAGATCCAATTCACCATCTCCCATGAGACGAACCCACGATTCAACTCCGCTCAGTGCCCATGGTTCCTTGCACTTGTTAAAATCTCCTACGTTCAGTTTACTCGGTACAAACTTCTTTTTGCGCCCGCTTGGCAGAGTGATACCGTCAAAGGTACCAGGAGACACCACGGCGGTCGACTGATAGTTGGAAATGATCGGACCATGCTGTGGTGTCTGATATTGTCGATGAAACTTCTTCCGATCTTCGGCAGCATCCGTTCTGGATCTTGCCGGCGGCTGCACGGGCGGCGTGTGGCTATGGCCCCCAAGCGATATTGATCTTTCCGGATAAAGTGATTGTTGACCTCCATGTTGATGATATGCTTCTGGGCCCTCCGCCTGGTAATTACGAGCATCGGTATTCAACAAATTTGTCTGTGGGTGCTGTGAGCGAACACTGTTGTGGGCTGACAGCATTGAGCTACTGTCGGAGCCGTGTCCAGGTGGAAGCGCCGGGAGCGGCCTGCTAGACGGACCAGGATGGTAGAAGAGATCCTTGTATTCTTCTTTGAAAGGCGACTCAACACCACTGTGTTGTGAGTGTAAAGAAACTCGCTCCTCTCGTCCTTCGTCAAAACTCAGCCGATGGGCCTCCGGCGCCTGCAATCCACCAGTGCCGCCATAGTCCATTTCCGCATTGTCAAATGCAGCATCATTGTCATAGTCCGTTCTCAGCGAGTTGTAGTAAGTGGGAGTTGGTATTGGTCGCGGCCCATCTTGCATCGATGAAGACCTCGCTGGAGAAACGGCACCTGCTCCATATGCTAAGTTGCCAGCATAACCTCCACTCAGCATACCCAAGTCCATGCCACCGAAATCGCGACCGCTATTTTGTTCGCGGTCAGCGGCAGGAGTAGATAGCGAATCTATCCGAGCACCAACAGTGGTGGTGTTGCTATACATGAACGTATTGCCGCTGAAACGCTGATCATCCAGTTCCGCTTGCTGCATGGCCAACACTCCAGCTGTGCCTTCAGGATCATCATCGTCCTCGTAATAAGATGCTGTCGAGGCTCGGCGGACAGGTGAATGCGCAGACGTGGAGCTGTTGCCACGTCGTCTCTGGCCTTGCTCGTCTGACAGCTGACCACTGAACGATGGCGACCTGCGCTGCAAGTAGTAGTCAGCACTCCCCAGTTCAGCCTCGATATCCTGCATTAGGCGTTCGTTGTCGTCGCCATGCGACACAGGCTGCCCATACTCGTCCCAGAGTGTTGACTCCTCTGGAACGTCCTCCATGGGCCGAGTTGGAAGCGGAGCATTGGTCGGGTGCCGCTGGATTCCAGGTGATGTTTGGGGCTGCATAGAGGGAGAAGTGCTCGGCGACGCGTTCGAGTCTCGGCGTTGATGGCCATAGTAGACGTGTTGATCACTGGATGTCGCATAGTTTGGACCGACCGGAATTTGTGAAACAGAAGGATATGGTGCTGTATTATGACCCGAAGAGGCTCCAGTTGAGTATGGAGCAGCGTCATCGATACTATATTCAGGATAGTGGCCACCAGCGCTGTAGCGAGACGGATCATATGTCGGTGTCGCCTGAGAGTAGGCTCCCGCGAAAGATGAAGGACTGGTCGGAAAGGACTGCTGGTAATCGGGCGACAGAGACGGGGATCGCCTCGTTGGAGAGATATTGGTTGAATACGGTCCAGCTGGGGCTTGCTCATAGCTTGGGGACATGAGAGCCGTTCCGGATGCGTCGCCGTGGTGATCGTAGCCAGTGTATCCATGACGAGAGCCCGGGCCCTGGGACATTGTATTCGTAGTGGCATATGCGGCGGGATTGTACGCCTGAGGGGTGTAGCTGGAAGCCGGCGGCGACGGAGCATTATATGAGCTGACGCTGGAGGCAGAGAAGCGTGAGGCCGGATGAGGATGGTAAGGCAGGGCAGTAGGTTGTGCTCGCTGAGGACTAGTGTTCGAGGATGGAGAAAAGCTCTGAGGATTGTAGGCCGCGTGCAAAGGTGTTGAGGGATTCGGGTCTCGATACTGATGCTGATACCCAGACAGAGCGCTATTGCTGGACGCGTGACGACCCAGAGACGGATTGTCGCCAGCAACTGGACTCGTTAAGAACAAGTCTCCTTCACCGCCGTGAGAGGGTGGACCGACGAAGGGCGGTTGATTATAGGCTTCATCATAGTAGAGCACGTCTTCACCACCGGTATTGAAGCTCGGACGTCTGCCATTACTGACTGCTTGTTGTTCGGGCTGCTGCTGGCTAGTTACTGCATACTGAACAGGCGGAACTTGGCCGTAGCGGCGCTGGTCGTCACCGCGGAAAGACATGTCGCGAGCAGGTCGAGGGGCCGCGCAGAAAATGCGGCCGGCTCCGAGGGAAGAGGGGGGCTCTCCGTATCGCAGATGGAAATATTAAAGCTGAAAATTGAAGGCGAGACTTTGGTCAGGATGATGGCGGTGTTGGTGTCGATGACGGCGTCGGTGCGCAGCTGGGACCAGCGAGTCAGTGATTGTCGCGCCGCGCCTAGACGAAGATGGACAGCTCGAATGGTAGGAAATATAGTGACCGCTGAGGGCACGAGAACCACATCGAGACCTTCTGTCTCTGGCTTCAAAGGAGCGACAACTGTTGGATGAACTGGTTGACGGCGTCTCGGACAGGATCGTATAGATGTTGCCTGCGCAAAGTCCTCTTGGCGTCGAAACGCCTGGTGCCTGGTGGCAGATGTGTAGGCAACGTTGGAGAAGTCCTACCTGTCCCCGGCAACCGAGTGGACGAGCTGGGAAGAGATCATCCGCAATAATTTGATGTCGTCCAACAAGCAAATGCACCAGACCCAGACAAGGCTGACAACAGCGAGGATGTGTGAGCGTTGCAACTTGCGACACTGGAGCCTGGACGAGGGGGTCCTGGGGTGTCTTGGGATGCCTGTTAATATGTACGTACCCAGTGTGGGGTCCGTTGGGCAGATGCCAGAGCCTGTGGTTCGCAGTCCCATCTCCGACATCTAGGTACATACAAATAATAAGTGCATTCCAGCATTTGATAAACAAAGCCTCACGCACCTTGGAGGCTTGGCCTGCAGCTGACCCGTTCGCGAGGCGCATTGCACTACTCTACGGAACGGAAATAAGCTGCAGGCTTCCTTTGAGGCGATCCACGAGCCGACAGCACAGTGCCGTGCAAGTTTTGTTTGCACCACCTGAACTATGTACGGAGTACTCCGTACAAAGGTATCAAAGGGCGGCTGCTCGATAAATCTATTCCCCAACCTTATCAATCTTATGCTATCCTGGTGGCTTACAAGTTATATCTCAGACCTCCAACCGATGAAGAAGCCGTTGGCTGAGAGGTTCGACGTGACTGGCAATTCTTCATCAGCTACCAAACCAACGCCTGTCGGCATTTACTCCGTGCGTACTTTTTGACGGGAAGCAAGTTCCAGATCAATCATCACAGCATCTTCGAGTTTTCAGTGGTGACTTTGTGATACTCTTCACGACAACCACCGCGAAACACCAAGTGGTTGATCCATTCCGAATAGAGCAAATAAACTTTCTCGGAAAGCTGCCGGTCCAGATTCACAAAGAGACGAACTGTGCAAATACATACATAGGTAACGCGTCTTGAAGGCGTCCAGTCGATAGTAAGGCTCTTACTCCAACCTACGAGGCACGGAAGAGTGGGCAGGTGCTGCTCAGTCAATTCCTTCTCTTGTTTCGAATCTTCCCCCACCTTCGCTCCACTTCCTGCTCTCCTCCGTCACCAACAAACCCCGCGAGACTCACTTCCACTTCGCTGCTTCCTCTTCCATAATTGAATCGAAGAAACTAGACACCAAAACGAACTGTCACAATGGTCAAAGCAGGTAAGATTCCTCGGCTTATCAAGCTAAAACACTTGCCATCCTGCTCGAGGTGGCGTCGATCGCTGCTACTTATACCTCAGCTACCTCTTCCTGGGGAGGGGCAATTGAGGAGTAGCTGAGCCCGTTTGAGAGAGTTTTTTTTCCAACGCCTTGTTGGTCACTCTCGCGGAGCAACCTTGATGGAACTCCAGATGGCGCTTAGTCCCACCTGTCAAGAATGCTCCGCGATGGACTCATCCGAAACAACTATGCCGTAGCGTTCTGCCAATGACATCTCCGCTGACGTTTGAACCCTTGACTCCAGTTGCTGTTCTCCGAGGTGACGCCAAAGTTGGCGGCACCGTCGTCTTTGAGCAGGAGTCCGAATCTGCTCCCACCACCATTACCTGGGACATCATCGGCAACGATGCCAACGCTAAGCGCGGTTTCCACATCCACACCTTTGGCGACAACACCAACGGCTGCACGTCTGCCGGCCCGCACTGTACGTACGAATCTGCACAAGGCTACTCTATTTGAGCCCTGGAATGTAGATGTACGCCTACTGAGAAGACCTCACTGATCGCGTTCATCTGCTGTATCAATAGTCAACCCACACGGCAAACCCCACGGTGCTCCCACCGATGAGGCTCGTCATGTCGGTGACCTTGGAAACCTCGAGACGGATGGCCAGGGCAATGCCAAGGGCTCCGTGAAAGACGAGCACGTCAAGCTCATTGGACCCCATAGTGTCATTGGAGTGCGTTGATCGACTGCACAACGATATCCATAAGATAGAAGCGCATGTTGTACTAACATTACCATAGCGCACCGTCGTTATCCATGCCGGCACCGATGATCTCGGCAAGGGCGACAACGAAGAGTCTCTGAAGACTGGTAACGCTGGTCCTCGTCCCGCCTGTGGTATGTTATAGCAATTTCCAGGTTCCTGCATTATCTTGCTTCTAACTTCGAAACACTCCTTAGGCGTCATCGGGATTTCCTCATAAATGTGGGCTCCAGCGTAGTACATCGTTCGTGCCCTGAAGCAGGAACCATGCATGTATGTAGCTGCCGCATGTAGCTTGACGAAACAACGGTAGACCTTGCAGTGCAGTCACAGATATGAATCTAACGTACTCATTGGGGTGAAAATAATTTACTCAATCTGCTCGGCTCAACTTGCACAACAGACTTTGACACCCGACATCAGCATTTTAATATTCAGCGAACTGCGACGCATCTACGACTCAAAGACCCCACAGTCTAGATCAGCTCGTGACATGGCCTCGGCGTTAGGTATTGAATGATGGTAGACTTTAAAGTCATGGAAGCACTCAATGCTGTTTCGTGATACGCCGTGGACGGTGGTCCTCTTTTCGCCGGACAGTAGCCACCCATTCCTTCAGGTATTCAAAGCCACGGGGTTACAAGGAAAAAAAAGCTACGTAGGGCCAAGAGCTTCTTGGCCAAGTAAGTCATTTGTAGACTGTCGAACGGGGATTCGAGAATCTATAGTACGTACACACATAGGAGGTAGGTAGGTATGTAGGTAGGTATGTAGAAGGAGCTCTCGACAACCTCCTAAGCCACCCCGCGTACCTACCTAAAGCTGTACTTGCTACTGGCCCACGGAGCTGCAGTGGGCTTCCTCGCTTAATTATCAATTTTGGGCGATGTGATGCCACGGATGGGTCGATAGTTCCCTGAAAGCCGCTCCCTGACCCCTGCAAGGGGACGTGCACCTGGGGGCAAAGCTTGGTGACACCTTGCCTCAAGACATCAGAACGTCCAGACACGACCCATAGCTGCAGCCATTTTTCCTCCTTGATATTCCCATTCGACGATTCACTTTAAACACTCTCGTGACAGTTTGATTTTACACTGTCCCTTCCTTTCTCTTCATCATCTCTTCGCCTTTGCTTTCTCTGGTGAGTCTTTGAAATGCATGAAGCTTTGCCCTATACATAGCACCTTCTTGCTGGATGGTCGCGTCTTCGCCTGATCGCCTATCCAGCTTGAGACCGGATTGAAGTTGGAGCACGGGCAATTCACGGCGCGGAGTTTGGATTCTGACGGCCAATCAGATGAATATCTGTTGCCGTCCGGACAATTCACAAAGGCGCAAAAGAATTACAGCTGGCTAACATTTTACCGTCTCTGAGAGACAGTGTCCTTGGTCGCGTTCCTTCACAATGTCGAAGGTTTTTATCGGAAATGTAAAAAGTGTTTCAAGCGGCGACACGCTCATCTTGACGAGCCCCAACAATCCCACGGCCGAACGATCGTTGTCGCTAGCGTACGTGTCCGCACCTCACTTGAGACGAGAGGGAGATGAACCCTTTGCTTTCCAATCTCGAGAGTACCTCCGAAACCTCGTCGTCGGCAAGCCGGTCCAATGTACCATCCAGTACACTATTCCCAATTCGGGCCGGGAATTTGGCACTGTCAAATTGAAGGATGGCAGCGAGCTACCTGATGAGTTGATCAAATCTGGCTGGGTGAAAGTTCGTGAGGATGCCGGTCGCAAGGAGGATGAAGGTATCCTGGAGCGCCTCGAGAAGCTTCGTGAGCTCGAATCTCAGGCCAAGGCTGAGAGTAAAGGGCTTTGGGCTGGAACCGGAGGCGTGATCGAGGTGCATAACGATATCGTCGGACCCGATTTCCTAAAGGAATGGAAGGGTACGACTGTCGATGGCATTGTTGAGCGAGTTCTCAGCGGCGACAGGCTCTTAGTAAGGTTGCTGCTTTCAGAGAAGAAGCATGTACAGCCCATGACCCTCGTCGCTGGCATCCGCACACCCTCCACCGAGAGGCCAAACGCATCCACCGGTACGACTCAACCAGCCGAAGAATATGGCAACGAGGCTCGACAATTTGTCGAGAGTCGTTTGTTACAACGACAAGTCAAGGTCGAAATCGTCGGAGCCAGCCCTCAAGGCCAGTTAGTGGCCAATGTAATTCATCCCCGCGGCAACATTGCCGAGTTCCTATTGCGGGATGGTCTTGCACGTTGCAACGATTTTCACTCGACACTGTTGGGCGAGAAGATGGCACCGCTCAGAGCCGCTGAAAAGGATGCTCAGGCAAAGAAACTTCGCCTCCACAAGAATCACGTCGCCAAAGCTGATGGCGGCAATCAAGAAATGACCGTCAGCAAGATTCTGGGTGCAGATACTATTTTGGTGAAGAATAAGACTGGTGTAGAGAAGCGAATCAGCTTTAGTAGCATTCGCGGACCTCGCAACAGTGAGCCCAGTGAAAGTCCATTCAAAGACGAAGCTAAGGAGTTTGTGCGCCAGAAACTGATTGGAAAACACGTCAAGATCAGTGTTGACGGCAAGAAGCCCGCCAGCGAAGGATTCGAGGCCAAGGAAGTGGCTACGGTCACCGAAAAGGGTAAAAATATCGCACTGCTACTGGTCGAAGCTGGCTGGGCATCGGTGATTCGCCACAGAAATGACGATACTGACAGGGCGTCCAACTACGACGAGCTCCTTGCTGCGCAGGAGAAAGCCAAAGAAGAGCTCAAGGGCATGTGGTCTGGCAAGCCTCAGAAAGCCAAGCAGTACACTAACCTGTCAGATAATGCTCAAAAGGCCAAGATCATGCTTGCCACTTTGCAGAGACAAAAGAAGGTACCGGCCATTGTCGACTTCTGCAAGTCCGGCAGCCGATTCACGATTTTGATCCCCCGAGAGCATGTGAAGATCACAATGGTTCTGGGTGGCATTCGTGCACCCCGTGCCCCCGGACCTGATGGCAAGGGCGGTGAGCCGTTCGGCAAGGAGGCATTGAATCTCGCCAACCGAAGGTGCAATCAGAGAGACTGCGAAGTTGATATTTACGACATGGACAAGGTTGGCGGATTCATTGGCGCTCTGTACGTGAATCGCGAAAGCTTTGCCAAGGTGCTCGTAGAGGAAGGCCTGGCATCGGTACATGCCTACTCTGCAGAGAAGTCCGGCAACTCGGCAGAACTATTCGCCGCCGAAAAGAAGGCCAAGGACGCGCGAAAGGGCTTATGGCATGACTATGATCCTGCTCAAGATCAAGATGGCGAGGAGGTAGAGCAGAACGGGCACGCCGCTGCTGAGACCGAGGTGACGCTGGACAAGAAGCCGACGGACTACCGCGATGTCATGATCACCAATATTGATGGGAACGGACGACTGAAGATCCAGGAGATCGGAAAAGGCACTGCCGCTCTGGAAACGATGATGACTGAGTTCCGGAAATTCCAACTAGACTCCAAAAACAACAAACCGCTCGCCGGTCCGCCCAAGACGGGAGATTTTGTCTCAGCCAAATTCTCCTACGATGGACAGTGGTACCGTGCTCGCGTTCGCGCCAACGACCGCACTGCCAAGGTCGCCGAAGTTCAGTACATTGACTACGGGAACTCCGAGAAGATCCCATGGGCCAACCTGCGCCCTCTCGACCAGGCCCAGTTCGGTGTCCAGAAACTGAAGGCGCAAGCGATTGATGCCTCACTCTCGTTCGTCCAGCTCCCTACCGGGGCCGACTACTTTGAAGAGGCCATCAGTGTTATCAATGAAATCACTGACGGTAAGCGACTGGTCGGCAGCTTCGACTTTGTCGACAGCAATGAGAACATCAGCTACATCACGCTGTATGATGCCAAGAACAATGAATTGCCCGGTTTGAACGACTCGATCAACAAGGAAATCGTTGCCAGCGGCTACGGCATGGTGCCCAAGAAGCTCAAGGTCTGGGAGCGAAGCCGGGCCTTTGAGTCGTACTTGCAGCACCTTCGGAAGGTGGAGGCTCAGGCGAAGCAGGATCGTCTTGGTATGTGGGAGTACGGCGACATCACCGAGGATTAGGGGGGAGTGAATAGTCTAAGTCGAATAATCTGTGACTGAATTCCTGGAATCGAAGTGTCGAACATCGCTTATTAGGTTAACATTATCAAGGGCACGCGATTTTCTTTCCTTTGTGGGTCTGGTGCTGACCTTATAATACCATGTACGATTTTTTTTGGATGCGGCGCGTTGGAACAAAAAAAAGGGGGCTTCTTTTTTCTTTTCTCACCAAGTCATAGCATTACGTAGGGGGAGCTCAGAGCAAGATGGCGACATAGAGTTGTCCATGTATCAAGAACTGACGCAAGAAGTATCTCATGTTGTTTTTTTTAAATCTACATACCACTTATTGTCCTGCCTGGTGAGTGCAGATTGGAAAATCACGGCCCTTGTAGTAGTGATCGTATTCGTAGATGCGACGGGATCGCGCGTTCATGCGGATCAACGGATGATCGGGCGGGTCGGTGCACTCGTCTGGCGGATTTGCGACGCGGTACGCCCGAGCTGACTTCTAAGTTCTGACTGACGTCTGGCGAATCGTGGCGATGGAAGCTGCTGTGGGCGGTCTGCAGGCAGCTGGGCATGGCGAGCGGGACATGCGGGCCAATCACGCGTGACCAGTCCCCACTAAGGACCCCTTCAAGGCTTCAACTTTCAAGAGCCAAGACAATGCCCGCTTCGAGGGCGTGGCAATGCGGCCGTCAAAGTTCCCCAATGACGACCCGGCTCTCCACCTCTTCGGTCATCAATTCCACCTTGACCCTTCTTCCGTCTTCTATTCAACTAATTTCCCTCGTCCGCCTCATCTGCAGTTAGTAGTTACACTACAAAAGAGCTCCTGTATTTTTTCTTACGCTGATCGCGGCTCCCCATTTCCGAACTCTTCCAAACTGAAATATTGCCAAACATACTATCGTCCACCATGTCTACCTCTCTCGATCAGCTCAAGGCCACTGGCACCGTAAGTGTTGAACCCAACCGCTGCCCCTCCTTCTCACCAAAAAAGCGACAAGAGCCACGGAGCAACAACGCGCATTGGCCTGCCATGGCGTCTCCATGATGCTGCGGCGTCGCGGAGCAAATTGTTGGAACGGTTTTTTGTCGACGATTCTGCTGGTTCTCGTATATTTCCAGCCGTGGTGTGTCTCTGTTTAATCGATTCACAAGACAGAGCTGCGGCGGATGGACAAGGAGCAATGAAGCTGACGTGGATACATTGGTCGCGCTGATCTAGGTCGTCGTGTCTGATTCTGGTACTTTCTCCCACATGCCCTCAAGCTCTGGTCTCAACCATGTTATGCTGACGTGTGTGAATAGGTGACTTTGCCTGTTAGTACATTCCTTCTTCCACGTCGATCAACTGGGTTTCACATTGGCGCATTCGTTGCGCCGCTGAACTGCTGCATCTGGAGGAGCGCCAATCTCTCGGCCTTTCGCTGTATGCTCTACAGTGATTGCAACGCAATGCTAACTTCATTGTCCAGCCATTGGCAAATACAAGCCCCAGGATGCCACCACCAACCCTTCCCTCATCTTGGCCGCTTCCAAGAAGGAGGAGTATGCCAAGCTGATGGACGTCGCCATCGAGTACGGCAAGCAACAGGGCGGTGACATCGAGTCTCAGGTCGACCACGCTCTGGACCGTCTACTTGTCGAATTCGGCAAGGAAATCCTCAAGATCATTCCCGGCAAGGTCTCCACCGAGGTCGATGCCCGTTTCTCCTTTGACACCAAGGAGTCTGTGAACAAGGCTCTGCACATTATTGACGTGAGTCATTCTTCTGTGGGAAAACTCTGAGATCACTCATAGCGACTGACACTTTGCGCAGCTGTACAAGGAGCAAGGCATCTCCAAAGACCGTGTTCTGATCAAGATCGCCGCCACCTGGGAGGGTATCAAGGCTGCTGAGATTCTGCAGCGCGACCACGGCATCAACTGCAACCTGACGCTTATGTTCTCTCTGGTTCAGGCCATTGGCGCTGCCGAGGCCAATGCCTACCTCATCTCTCCCTTTGTCGGCCGCATTCTCGACTGGTTCAAGGCCGCCAACAAGAAGGAGTACGGCAAGGAGGAGGACCCTGGTGTCGCCTCCGTCAAGAGCATCTACAACTACTACAAGAAGTTTGGCTACAAGACCATTGTCATGGGTGCTTCCTTCCGTAACACAGGCGAGATTACCGAGCTGGCTGGCTGCGACTATCTGACCATCTCTGTAAGTCAACTTTCCATGGAAATGGGGATCTAATGGAATTAATTCTACACCACATCCCTGAAGTCATCATTACAAATAAACTGTCGCTAACAGTCTAGCAGCCCAACCTGCTCGAAGGCCTCCTCAACTCTTCCGAGGCCGTCCCCAAGAAGCTCGACGCCGCCGGAGCCTCATCCCTCAACATCGACCGCAAGTCCTACATCAAGGATGAGGCCCTGTTCCGATTCGACTTCAACGAGGACCAGATGGCTGTTGAGAAGCTTCGCGAGGGTATCAGCAAGTTTGCTGCTGATGCCGTCACCCTCAAGGACATCCTGAAGAAGAAGCTGTCTGCGTAAAATGGTCATTTCTCGTTCTTGTTTTGTTCCTCCGGCCTTTCTTGCTGATATGTAGTGCATAAGTATATAATAAAAGCATCAATTATATGTCAGCGGCCTCGTTGTCTGGATATGTTCACAGCGTAGATGGTGAAAGGCCAGATGGGATGTGTTTTCGGACTACGTCGCAGTGCCTTTGTTTGGAACTTCGCATCAAGGTCTAGCATCACACGTATGGAAATCAAAGCTGCTAAAGCCGTGTTTGTATTTTGCTGCACTACTCGTAAAGCCCGATCTCTACACCCTTCGATTTTAATAGTTTGATCACCGGAACTTTCAATCTCTACGACACCCCCATCTTTGCATCTGTGTGACACTCATCTCTAGCTTATAGTAATGGCCATTCTCACTTTGTATCCTCACCCTGCCATTGCCGTTCGGTCCCTGTACAGCCAAACATAAACCCAATGGGCCTCTCCCGCGACACGAAGTACGTATTCGAACTGAGGGTCAAGCACACACTCGCCACGATGTCAAGCATAGAAAACAGGACAATTTTAAAAAATCATCTGATGTCGTATAACTCAAGAGACGCACGAAATGATGCATTAAAACTTGCTATCTAAAGGAAGGAGACACATTCCAACTACAACATCAGGGGTATCAAATCATCCCAATCCATTTCTCCCCATTCACTGCCATCCCCCTCCGCTCCGGGGCCCGCCCCGCGTCCAGGCCCAGCAACATAAAGCGCAACAATCCCAACAAGAATACACAGAAAGAGAACGTGAAAAGAAGAAAGTCAGCACCGAGAAAAGAACAGAGAAGAAGAAACAAAACATTAGCGATAGAGTATGCTTCTCGTCCTGGTGCATCCACGGCTCATTCCCATTCACATTCTAAGCAAACTTCTTACACGGAACATGAATCTTGGTATATCGAAATGGCTCGTGTCCCGCATCAGCCTGCACAATGAGAGCAGTCAGAGCTCCACCCCTCACGCAGCCCGAGTCCAGCCCAACTGTGAATTTCCCCTTCGTGAAGCCCCTCCGGGCGTCGTGTCCGTACATGACTGTCCGACGGGACGACTTGGGGCGGTGCTTGGTGTACCGGTCCCAGGCTTTGGTCCATTCTTCGCCGGAGTGGTCATCGAGGGGGACGGCGATGACGTGGCTGGTATTCTCCGCGGTGTCATCATCACCATGGTCCTTGTCAGGTTGGGCATCATCACCATCGTTGTTGTCTTCCTGTGGCTCTTCTTCTGCGCCTGATAGGGGGTCTTGTTCCTGATCGGGGAGCGCGGTCGAGTTGGGTGTACTTTGTGTCTTGCGGCGAAGTTCATCCTGGACCTGGGGATATACTAGCGAGCGCATATTCATTACTGCCCAGGGGTCTTGTCTGTCTAGCCGCACGCCGGGGACGAGTCCGGCGTGCACGAAATACAGTTGTAGGGGCTTCGCTTCGAGAATGACGGGCAGGTGGGAGAGCCATCTGACTTGCTTGGCGGTCAAGGACTTGGCGACTTTGAGGATCTTCTTGTCCTTTTTGCGCATCTTTTCTATGTTGGGTCGGTCGTTGCCGTCTTCGCTGCTGTCGCTGTCGCTGTCGCTGTCGCCGTGCCGATCGGGCGCCGCGCGGTTATGGTACTCTTCAAGAGCTAGGAGTAGGCGATCTTCGTGGTTGCCTCGAACGGCACTCGCGTTCATGGCCATGAGTCTCGCCAATACGCCCTTTGAGTCGTGGCCCTTGTTGACCATGTCGCCCAGCGTGACGATGTGGTCGCGCGATGAATCGTAGCGGGCCTTGTCGAGAAGGTGGCCCAGTTCGGTGTTCATGCCGTGAATATCGCCTATGACGATGAGGCGTCGCTGATTGTGGGCGGTAGGCAGGTATTCATGCGGCATATTTGCTCGAAGGGTAAGATGGTCTGTTTTGGGGCGGCGATTCTTTCCGTGGGACAAGAGCGTCGTGGCATCGTTGGGAGACTGGCCCGGTGACGATCCCGTTTGCAAGGGTGACTGTGAAGGCGAGGGCCATGATACTGTGGACAGAATGTACGGCGACCAAGTCGAGAAGGTGAAGATGGCGATCGCTAGAAGGACCGCTGATAGGAGGACCGGTCGATAGTACATATTGAGGTTATGATATATTGTTCTTGTTTAGCTTCACTCGTGTCGTTCTCGTTAGCTTGATTTATTTATGCCGTCTCGGGTGACTTTAAAGGTAAGGTTGTTAGAAGATCATCGGATTCTTGCTATCCTGTTCGGACTCCGTTTACGGTAGGTAGCTAGTTCGATTGTCGGGTTGGCCGAGATGCGACGTTGTGGAAAGGGATCTTGAGAGCCGTCAACCGTGGTTGCTTCTGTTCCTCGACTGGTTCCTGGTTGGAGTTGCCAACGACGGCGAAGAATGAATCGGGACGGAACCTGCCCGCGTCTCTTGGACGTCCCCGACAATGGTCTCGTGAAGACGCAATAAACACAGAACGCGCGGAAATTGTGGTTCAGTTGTTCTTACTTCGTGACTAATCTGTAGACTTTGAAAGAAGTGTATCTATGCATAAGTTTGTGGTACATAATAAGGGTACGCGGGGAAAGAAGCAAGCATTTAGCTGCATGCAGCCTGCGAGATGATGTTGTGTTCGAGGGGTTTCGTGACTCTGTGAACGGAGGCACAGTGCGGAGTACAGATGTACATGTACACAGTACGACACAACAGAAAATATGAGAGGTCGGAGGACCGGAAAAGGTGGAAACCCGGACAAAGGTCAAATGGGTGTCCGGACAGTTGCACTCGGAGCGTATCCTCAATTGCACAGAGTTCAACTCAACCTGGTCCGTCATGTTTGAGCTTGGTCCCGACGAGGCTACTTCATCCAGCGAGCGTAACTCTGACCGGGGACCAACTGGCCCGGCCAGGTTTCGCAAATCGGGAAGATGCTTGCTGGCCGCCATTTGAAGATGGCAATAGCAACGGCTTCTCCCTGATTGGCACGCCGTTCCTGACCCAGTTCTATACTGTTTGGGATTTCGGATTCCACGACGAGTCCAAATACAAACCCACTTTGAGTTTCGGCAACTTGAAAAGGTAAATCTAGCGGGAAGGTGTGGACGAAGAGGCTAGAAGAAGGGCTCTGCCAGCTCTGTTCGAGCCCGCTGTAACTAAGACGGAGTAGAGGCCATGAGGGCTCAGAGGGGCTCGTAAGGTCCCTTTATGCAGACAAAACAATTTGGCTGTATGTCGTACAGGGAGCAATGTATCTTTTGACCGTCACTAGGATAGTCATTCAAATTCGTCCTTTGACATGCTACGTAGAGCAACAATGTTGGCTTGTCTTGCTCTCCGGGGCCGCATCGCCATATGCAGATTAAAGGTGAAATTCCCGTGTATGCATGTATGAGAGACTTTCGGAGGCGACAAAACGAAAGACCAAATTCGAGCCTCATGATGTGCATGCATGTTATCCACCTACGTACGGAACGGTATGCCATCAAAACAGTCAACGACAGACGAGTAGCCCATTTGAAGATGCTGTCTGCCAATGAGCAAGCAGTCTGGCCAGGGCAGACGGGAGGCTACGGAGTAGAACCCAAAACAAAACAAAAATGGTATGTATTCAGTTTAGTAGGTGACTAGAAGGAAATCTACTTGATTTCAATTTTGAGAGTGCGAATTGAGTGAGGGGGAATCTGGCTGCTGCCCGGCCAAGAAACGGAAGAAAAAAAACATGGAAAGCAGCTTGAAGCGCTTTGCTCCCGGCAGGGCTTGAACCTGCGGCCTCCGCATCACTAACGTTTATTAGTACGAAGCTCTAACCAACTGAGCTACGGAAGCTTTCCAAGTTTATTGTCTGCGGTTCCATTATTCCAATACTTAATGCTTTTAATTTTCGGTCTGCACCAAGCTACGTATGTATATCGATGCAATCCTGCCAAAACTGCGAGAGCGAAAAGTTGGGCGCTATAGCCACCGACCCACCACTCATCAGGTCCTCGATGGCAGAAAGACCCCCCGTGCCATGATACAGCGGAATACAATAGTAAGTCCTGTCTCCTCCCGGACCTGACCGCTGCCCGCACGATGCTCAGAGGCGATGCCTTTGGTAGTCCAGTTGTGCCGCTTCCGACCACAACGCGTGTTCGTCCCGAATAAGTTTACTGTTTACGCCGCTGACTGATTCTCTTGCTTGGCAATAAAACACAGAAAGGGGAAAGTACAAAACTCGACACCCATACCTGGTGTACATGAGCCTTAGCGGGAATGCCGTAGACGAGTCTTCGAAGCAGGTCGTCTCGGGCCTCTCGGTCGGATACCCATCCAGTTCTGTCTTCAAAGTGGCATCCAGGAGGATGAGCTCCACGCCGAGCGCGCGGAGCTCCTCAGCCGACGCCTCAATACGAGCAGCACAGTCCGGAGCACAGTCATAAAACAGGAGCTTTGTGCCGGAGATCTTGACACAGTGCACCAAGGCCCCCGACGCGAGGTTGTAGTTGACCAGGGCCGGGGCGGCACCAATAGAGAGTAAGCCAAGCCATATAAAGAGGAAGTCGAGCGAGTTGAGCATGTAGATGCCCACGTACTGAAAAGGTTGACGCCTAGATTCTGAAAGTAGTGACCGTACTGGGCAACGCGGCGAGATGCCTGCGCCCATGTATATTCTCCCTTGCGGGACCAGATACAGGACTCATCTGGGTGACGCCGCGCAAAGTCGTCGAACAGGAAGTAACCAGATGCCTTGTTGGCCTTGGCTGTCCGTGAATGACGGCGTCAGTGTTTCCGGCTAGGTGGGGTGAGGGGACCGATGAATCAAAGCTTGGCAGCAACGTACTGGCGGCGAGGAGGTTCTGTTCTGCTCGCTTGATGCGCGACAGAAATTTCAGGTCCTTGGAGATGCGTAACTTGGCATCTAGATACGACGTTGTGGCCACGAGGCCGCCCGCGGCAGCTAGCAAACCACCAGAAGCTATTCCTGATTCCCAGCAACCCGCGAGCCGTGTTAGCGGACTGGCTGCTGTTGGTCTTAGCAGTAGGAGGGAGCTTAGAGAGGGCAGTCACCTAGGGGACTTGGCATGTCAGCAATCGGGATTCAGGATCTCGTTCCGTTATGTCGGAGGAGCTTTGTTTGGTTTGAGGCCTTATTTGAGCAATGGGGCCTTTAGGTGCGGCATCCAAGTCACGACTCTGCGTGGCGTAGACAAATGAGCGGGTGGAGGGCTCAGACGCAGTGGTGCCACTGCCCGGCCCGAATCATTTGGTCTGCGAGATGCGATGAACGAAGGCCGCTGCGTCCCAGCATAAGAGCCGAATGCAACACAGGGTTCCGAGACGCAGATATACATACATGCCTCATCGGCCCCCTATCTGGGTCTATACCCCCCATGTCCGGCGGCAGGCATGTGAATATGAACTTGTGAGACTCGTGAGACTCGTGAGACTCATTCTGGGTGCACGACGGGTTGCGCAGACATACAAGATGTATGTATGTATTTCGGGTTGGGATGAGACATCGTGGTGATAACGACTAATTCAACCAAGGTCTGTTGTGAACAATTGAAACCGAAAAGGTAGGAGGAGGCTGGTGATTTGAAGGTGGAATAGGGCAGGGGAAACAATACGAAGAAAGCTCTTGCCAAATGACCACCAAATGAACACTGTGACCCTGCCGTCCTCTTCTTACAAGGTGCATATCAGTCAATTAGTATTTCCACTGTATCGACTTTGGCCTCGTCCATCTCAATGATCTCATGCTATGGCCGCCACACAGCGTGAGGGGCGTAGGGTAGCTCGAGGCCCCCGTGTTGGCGGGGAGAAGAGAAAGGGAAAAAAGTTCCTCGTCATCCCGCCGAAGGAGTCACAGTCGCGCTACCCCACCAAAGCGCAACCACCTTGTGCACGAAAGTTGAAACACCAAAAGACCGGAACCACACCCTCGCCTGCAATATCCGCGAGAAACATGGCCGCCGCAGACGCCACCGAGAGGTTAGCTCTCCTCAAGGAGAATCTCGCTGAGGTGCTAAACCCCGAGATCATCGAGGAAATCCTCGCTGAGGGCAGAGATCCCAAGATCTACTGGGGTATTCTACGCGCCCTCCCCCCTCGACACGCGCAACGAATGGATGTGCTGATTGAAACCTCACGTAGGTACTGCCACCACGGGCCGTCCCCATTGCGGCTACTTCGTGCCAGCTATCAAGATCGCCCAATTCCTAGCGGCGGGCTGCGACGTCACGATCCTCCTCGCCGATGTCCACGGCTTCCTCGACAACCTTAAGGCACCCATTGAGCTCGTCGAGCAGCGTGTTCACTTCTACCGCTATGTAATTACTGCTGTTCTTCAAGCAGTTGGCGTATCCACCGAGAAGCTGCGCTTCGTCCAGGGCAGCTCCTACCAGTACGACCGGGAATACACAAAGGACGTCTACAAGCTGTGCTCCATATTGACAACGCACGATGGCCAGAGAGCCGGGGCTGAGGTCGTCAAGCAGAGCGACAATGCACCCATCAGCGGTCTACTGTACCCGGTTCTGCAGGTGCTGGATGAGCAGTATCTGGACGTGGATGCGCAGTTTGGTGGCGTTGATCAGAGAAAGCTGTTCATTGCAGCCAAGGCCTGGCTTCCTCGGCTCGGATACAAGCAGGTAAGTGCCATTGTGTGGTTTCCGCTTCTATTCTGACGCGATCTTTCCTTCCGCTTCTGCCACCCCAAACGCCGACACGCGGCAAACCATGCGCTAACAATTGTTGACCAAGCGTGCGCACTTGATGAACCCCATGGTTCCGGGTCTGCAAGGTGGAAAAATGAGCTCGAGTGATCAAGGTAAATAGTTTAGACTCGGCTTAAGCGGGCTTCTGTTTTGCTGACAATGACACAAAAACATAGAAAGTAAGATTGACCTGCTCGATCCCCCCGAGGTCGTCGCCAAGAAGATCAAAAAGGCCGTCGCCGCTCCAAAGGTCGTTCAAGACAACGGTGTCCTCGCCTTTGTCGAATTTGTCTTGCTGCCCGCGTCTGGCCTGAAACTGGGAAAGAGAGAATTCAGGGTTGAGCGTGACCGCGATGGCCTGGAGCCTCTGGTGTACGACAACATTGCGCAGATGCACAAAGACTACGAGAACGATACGGTAAGGGGTTTCCTTTTTATCAGAAATAAAAATGTGTCTCAGCCAGCAAAGTGCTAACACTCCATGATGCAGCTCACGCCTCAGCAACTCAAAGCCGCCGTCGCCAAGGGCCTCAATGAGCTTCTTGCGCCCATCCAAGCCGCTTACCAGGCCTCCCAGGACTGGCAACAAGTCGCCCTGGCCGCGTACCCTCCCCCACCCAAGAAGGAAAAGAAAGCCAAGGACAAGGGCTCGCGCTACCCCGGTGGTGGTGCGGGCAACGATGCCGCGCCGGCGAAAGAAGCGGATGCTGGTGTCGATGGAGCAGCTGCCGGGGTGGACAAGCTGAGCGTATGACGCCAAAAGAGGCGCGAATGAACCAACATGGGAAGGCTTTGCAGGCATGCCATGTACTACGTAGATAGACTGGACCGATTTGATGTGATTTTAGCGAGACTAAATGCTTGCAGCCGGCCTGGTGCGCTAGGATATGAATGAAAAGGTATACATGACGGTTTTGGACGAGGGATAAGAAAGGCGTGAGGGTAGGTACTGTACGCATGGGGATACTGTGCCTATACGTATTCGTACAGAGTATGAACTAGGGGTACATTTTAGAACTCAATACATACCCACGTGGGTGCTGTAACTTGTTAGACGCATGAGAATAGTGGCATCAAGAAATGGCATCAAGGAAAGGAAAGGAAGTGTATATGAAAAGGCAAGGGATCATGCAACTCTTATGCGCCGCAATTATCGTGGCCCGTGGGATACCTTAAGGTTAGATATGTATGTATCTTAGGTAAGTATCTGGTGACAAAATGCGAGCCGCTTTGATTTTGTACGACACATCAAGTTACCGCGCCACTGTCGGGATGTTGGCTGTCGGAATTTGTTGGGAACGTCAGGTATCGCGATATAGTCAAAGGAAGGAAAGCACGAGTTGATGCATAGGAATACTAGGGGGGTTTAGTTTAGTCAACCCTCCCGTCTCGAAGTGTCTCGACGGGGGTCGAAACACCTTGAGGAAGGACTATTTTCTTGGTGTGTTGAAAGAAGAAACGCGGCGCGCTGTAGCAAGGCTTAGACTTCAAAGGATTACAGAATCAGCTTGAGGCTCTAAACGAAAATTGAGCTGTTTTTCTAATCTTTGGCCGTCACATCACGGGCCAATACCTTTTACCGAAAAACTTCCTTACTATACTTCCTGGATGGTCTTGACTCTTGACAAAAGTCTATGTTGGAATCGCTCACCCGAATGCACAGTCGGCTAAGCACAGCGGCGTGCGTACATTCCGTGCACGCACGCTGAATGGCCTTTGCCGCCCCACAACCGGGAAAACTCTGCTCCTTCAACGCCATGCGAGCTGGATCCCCTTTCCCTTTCCCTTCTTAGAACAGGTCACCATATGAATATACATTGTTGACTCACCCATTATGAATGCATGCATTTGATATCTTTATGTTTTACCCGTCCCTGTTGACCCAACACTGATCAGTGGTTGAACCAACCACAGATAAGCTAGGGACCAGAAGAGCCATTTGAGTCGACGATCGACTCTACGTGCTACCAGAACGAAAACTGGCATCGGGAAGTGTTTCTCCCTCTGCCAGGCCACATTCTCTGGACCAAATAACTTGCACGGTCTTAGCCGGCAAGATCCTCTGACAACTGCTCCCAGTATGAACCAAGACCAAACTGAAACACCAACCGAGCAGACCAGGCGTATTGGCCCCCTGACATACGCCAACATCATGAAAAACCTCCCCAAGTACCGACGCCGTACATTGGCCCGTCAAGTCAGAACCGGAGTTCCCCTCAAAAGAAGCAACCTGCATGAGACCCTTGCGACTTTTCGAAAGTACGGCACGCCCAAGTGGCACCTAGCTGACGATCGCCCCCTCGCCGACCCGGACGAGGCTACAGAAGAAGAACTACAAGACCGAATACTCTGTTACATGAACGAGTACTTGGTCTGTGAGGTCACAGGGCGATTTCTCCATCGTCGCTTCTGCGAGGACTTCCAAGGATGGACAAGACGAGCATGGTCCAGAGTGAACAAGCAGCTCCGGACGAAATTCAGAAATGTCTTAGACACAAAAGGTATCACCTTCAACCCAGATCTGACAGATATATCCGACAAACTTGCAAATATCGTCGAGATGGGATACCAAACGTCCGGGGAGACCGACAACAGCTCGACTACCACGGGAACTAGAGCAGACGCATCCGAAGCACCCATTATTGGAAAAGGGAAACAGCCTGTGTACAATGTCGCGGGCCCAGCCCCGACAGTACAATTCGACAACCGTGCTCCGGCAGCCGTTCCAGCGCCCATTCCAGCACCGGCTCCAGCACCGGCTCCAGCACCTTCGGCTGATGCCCACACCCCCCCGATACGACCGTGGAACGAACACCCAACAAACCCGAACAACCGCAACGTCCCGCAAGAACATCTTGCCTTCCACCCCCACCCCTTTGGAGATGTCCCCCTCCATATCCGCGCAGAGCACTGGACACAACATCAGAATGACCATTCTTCTATGTATGTTCAACCAGGCCTTGGACCACAGCCACCATTCCAGGACCCCCGGATTACGCCGTACGGATACGGCAATGGGTATGATCCCCGAGGATCACCATTTTTCTACCGGCCCTACCCCCAAGGCTATGAGGATCCGCAGTTCTACTACCCTCCTCCGTCAAGACACGGACAATGGTATTCCCCGAACCCCTATCCTCACCAACCGGGACCACCCTACGCTGTGGCCCAGCAGCAACCACCACAGCCTCCTCCCCCTCCCCCTCGAGAGGATGACCATGCCCCCATACCCCAAAAGCAGCAAGAGCAGAAGGGGCAATCTCACTCCTCCTCACCTCACTTCCCCTCACCACATCGTGGCAACCCGGTTCCCCCATCCCGTGAACCATACAGTTCACACAGCGACCGACGATCTCGGGATTCAAAGCCCCCTCCTTCTCCTCCTCAACCAAACGACCCAGACATGAAGTCAAAATACCAGGATCTCCACCACCAGAACACTGAGTCCGAAAAGAGAGAACTGGAGCGAAACATCGACAGGTTCATGAAGCTGTATACTAAAGAAGACAAGTACACGGGTGACGGAAAAGACTTCTTCCAACCGAAGATGGCAAAGCTCCTGGAACAATGCACACGCCTCAAGATTCCGGATCACGCCCGAGCATTGCTATTTCCACTAATGTTGACGGGCAAAGCAGAGAAGTACTACATCGGGTCAGTTGCACCCGCCAAGCTGGGATTCGAAGATATGACTGCACAAGTCCAATCCCACTTTGAGACAGAGCCGAATTACGAGCTCTTCATGGGCGAATGGGATGAACTACAATTCCCAGATGTAGTGAAGAATAACCCCGACAAGACTCTGCAAGAAAATTTTATGCTGCTCGTCGAGCAGCTTGAAAGACTCTTCGAAGGACTGTTCCACCCCTCTCAACGTGACACGGTGCTGAGAGCAAAGATACGGGACTGCATGAAAACATGCGCAGAGACTTCTATGGCCCAGTTCAACCCCGGGAAAACCTATGAACAATTGCTTGCTCAGTACAAGAACTGTCTCCACATAAAATCACGAGTGAAACCGATGGCAACGCAATACCTAGCGAGGACAGCTGGAAGAAGTCTTTTCCGTCACCCGTGTACTTGTCTTCTTTAGTATACAGCTTCATGAACCTGTCGATGTTTCGCTCCAGTTCTCTCTTTTCGGACTCAGTGTTCTGGTGGTGGAGATCCTGGTATTTTGACTTCATGTCTGGGTCGTTTGGTTGAGGAGGAGAAGGAGGGGGCTTTGAATCCCGAGATCGTCGGTCGCTGTGTGAACTGTATGGTTCACGGGATGGGGGAACCGGGTTGCTGTGGAAACAGAAAACCCAGGCCGGCAAGGCCACAGAGAGAAAATTCTCCGCCTTTGTGCAAGAATTCGAAGGGTTTCCGGAAAACCTGACTGCCGACGACGAGGATGACTGTGAGGAATCGGATACCCCTACCGACCCGACCAAAAGGTCAGAACACTAAGCTGGTAGGAACTCAGCTTAGTGCGGGATATATAGGTGCATGCAAACAACGGACAGAGCAGTTACGGGTAACCGTCACACGTGGGGGCTTCGCCTCACAATGACCACATAGATGAGGATGACCTCTCTGCTTGGCAACTCGCAGGCCCCTCAGCATTCTCTGCTGAGGAAACAGACAACCAAACGCCGCTACTGACTTACACGCATCTGTTCACTAGCGCACCGATGCCCCTCCCGCCCGACGAAGCGCTGATGCAGGTCCTCAGACTTAACGCACATGCCCACGCGCTGTCTGGTGAGGACCCCCTCCAAATGGCGGCAGAAGAAGTCGAAAACCGCTGCCACATCTCGGAGGAGCGCTACTCGGATATCTCTTTCCGAGGCATCCTGCCCGACACAGGCGCTACAGGAATCTCCACTGCAGGTATTGCCCAGGTGAAGGCACTGATGCAGGTCATGCCTGACTTGAAGATTGAGGACGCACACCCACTGACCGTCGCATTCGGGGCCGGCCAAGGCAAGTCTTCCAGCGTTGTGCGCGTCCCAACAACACTTGGGACCATCAACTTCCACATTGTCGACACTTGCACACCATTCCTATATTCCATCACAGATATGGACCGGATGGGCGTCAAGCTTGACAATCTCGATAATGTGCTAATCCAAGGCGAGAAGAGAGTCCCCGTTGTGAGACGCTGGGGCCACCCTTGGTGGACCTTGGAGGCAGCAGACGCTGCCGCGTGCCACCTCTCAGAAATAGAAATTCGCCGTCTTCATCGACGATTTGGCCACCCTTCGGTCGCAAGATTGAAGGTATTACTCAACAAGGCAGGCGAAGTGGTAGATGAAGATCTGATTGTGAAGCTATCCCGGCAGTGTCACCATTGCCAATTGAACAGCAAGAGCCCTGGCCGATTCAAGTTTACCCTGAAAGACGATCTTGAGTTTAATTACGAAATATTCGTTGACATCATGCAACTTGATGAAAAACCAGTGCTCCACGTTGTAGATTCTGCGACCTCGTTCCAAGCTGCCCGGTTCCTGAAACCTCAGGGCCAGAAAGCCAGCGACGTCTGGAACGCCCTTCGCGAGTGCTGGATGGATAGTTACCTCGGTCCGCCGGACTGGATTGTCCATGATGCCGGCAAGAACTTTGCCTCCGCGGAATTCCGCCATTCTGCCCGCCTCCTAGCTATCAATGTTGATGAGGTACCTGTACTATGTAGAAGCACACCGTAGCATCGGGAAGGTGGAAAGGTACCACGGCCCGTTGAGGAGGGCGTACAACATCATCAAGGCGGAAGTTGGAGACACAATCCTGCCAGAACAACGACTCCAGTTGGCTGTCAAGGCCGTAAACGATTCCGCTGGACCGAATGGACTCGTCCCCACGCTCCTGGTCTTTGGAGCATATCCGAGGATGAGCAACGATTCACCGCCAAGTCTTTCCGTAACTCAAAGGGCAGAAGCTCTCCGGAAAGCAACAAGCGAGGCGCGGAAGGCGATTGCAAGTCGCCAAGTAAATGATGCCCTCGCCATGCGCAACGGCCCCAACACGACGCCCTTGCACAAACTCCCCTTGCATTCGGAAGTGATTGTCCACCGGGAGAAGGGCAAGTGGCATGGCCCATACAAGCTTCTCTCGACTGACGGAGAGACCTGCACGTTGGAAATGCCAAACGGGCCTACTTACTTCAGGTCCACAGTCGTCAAGCCGTATTTGAGAGACCCCGACGACGCCGAAAACCCGCAGCAGGAGGTTGCGACCACTGACAATGAGGAGGAAACAAGTGAGTTCGAAGAACCAATCGAGACCCCCCCACCTCCACCTCCTCAGAAAAGGCCACGCGGAAGACCGAGAAAACACGCACAGCCTGTAGCCAACATCCAGGACGGCTACGAGGGACCCGAAACCTTCATCTCAGCAAAAGAAGAATCCGAATTTCAGTTAGCCATCGAACTCCGCAAAAAGGGTATCATTACCACGCCCGGCGAGCCTTTTGAACTATCCGACACCGCTGAGATTGAATCCCTGCTTGCGCAGAATGTTTTTGTCTTCATGGAATACGACCCGGACGCCCATAACGGAGTGCGGCTCTTCCGCTCGCGTATAGTCCGCGAGGTCAAGGGCAAGAATACAGAGGCACCGTACGAGAAGTCGAGACTTGTCATACAAGGCTTCGGTGATGAGGAGAAGGAATCTATTCTCACGCAGTCCCCCACTATCCAGCGCATGAGCCAAAGACTGATTGTAGCGCTAGCCCCATGCCTGTTAACAAAGGGAATTAGGATATGAATAAGAGACATCACACAAGCGTATGTTCAAGCAACATCTACGCTGCAGCGTGAGATCCTTGTCAAACTGCCCCAGCAAATTGCGTCCAGATACGACCGGAACACCATAATGAAGGTCATCAAGCCTCTTTATGGTATTGCGGAATCAGGTACCCACTGGTGGGTGACCTACTTCGGCCACCATCTCGCAAAGTTGTTGATGGAGACTTCCACTTACGACCCTTGCCTGCTGGTGACAACAAAAGCAAGCGACTATTTTGGTATCGTCGGCATGCAGACTGACGACACCCTCGGCCTCGGCGACAAAGCTTTCTTTGAGCGCGAGGAAGAAGAATTGCACAAGGCCGGCTTCGTTGCAAAGCCAAAGCAAAGCCTATCCCCAGAGACACAGCTAACCTTCAACGGTTGTGTCCTGAGCCAGGCAGATGATGGCTGCATTGAAATGAAGCAGAAGGGCCAAAGCAACAAGCTCGCACTGGTCACCCCGGGCGGCGATAAGACAAAGAAGCAGTACGCGGAACAGAGAGCGCGAGGGGCATATATCGCGACCGTGTGCCAACCGGAAGCTGTCTACGATCTTTCAGTGGCAGCACAAGCCCAGGATCCAGACGACGACGACGTCAAGAGGCTGAACCGACGCCTCGATTGGCAGATGCGAAACAAGGACCGCGGAATCAAGTATATCACAGTGCACTTACCTTCGGCCGCGTTGTATGTCTTCGTAGATGCCTCCCTTGCGAACAACAAAGACTTCTCCTCGCAGATGGGATATGTCATAATACTAGGCAACGAGGAGCCGCACGATGAGAGACACAAGTTCGTGCTGCGAGGTAACATGATCACATATAGTTCGACAAAGATCAAGCGGGTAACCCGAAGCGCGCTGGCATCCGAACTATATGCAATGGTTCAAGGCGCGGACACGGCAATCGCCCTCCAAACAACGCTTGAGATGATTATGGCACGACTCGGACTACCGCCAATTCCGACCATCTTGTGCACGGATTCAAGATCCCTGTACGAGCTTATCGTAAAAATCGGGAAGACAGACGAACGCAGATTGATGGTCGACATCATGGCCCTTCGCCAGTCCTACGAACGACGGGAGTTCAGTGAGATCCGATGGATCAATGGCAACGACAACGTGGCAGACGCCATGACGAAGGAGAAACCAAACAAGGCTTTGGAGAACTTCGTCACTAACAACGAAGTCACGGTCCGGATGGAGGGATGGGTTGCTAGAGAGGAAGCAGAACGCATGGCCTATGATGAGAGCCACAAGACAACAACATAGCGACCATGTGGCCAAGGACATGATGGAGTTATCGGTTCCCGATAACGATTACAAGCGCGATGAGACTGTTTTTTTTTCTTTTGTCCGCACCAATGCTGATTTACCATGTACTTTCTTTCTTCCCCACCAGACGCCTACTGAGTTTTTTTCATTTTCTATTTGCGGGCGACTTGCGATTCCTCCACCTCCTCGACGAAAAACAGAAGAGCTGCGAGTGTTGGAATCGCTCACCCGAATGCACAGTCGGCTAAGCACAGCGGCGTGCGTACATTCCGTGCACGCAACGCACGCTGAATGGCCTTTGCCGCCCCACAACCGGGAAAACTCTGCTCGCATGCCTTCAACGCCATGCGAGCTGGATCCCCTTTTCCCTTTCCCTTCTTAGCACAGGTCACCATATGAATATACATTGTTGACTCACCCATTATGAATGCATGCATTTGATATCTTTATGTTTTACCCGTCCCTGTTGACCCAACAGTCTAGAAAGAGAAGTAGAACTTAGAAGCTTCTCTGCCACAAAAACACCACATTTCTTGGCCGTTGCTAGTCAAACCACCTTTATGGTATCACACCCGATGAACGATATCGACCACGATGAATCGCACCCAATATGTACATCAGAAACTCAAGACTATCGAAAAATACGTTTCAAGATCATGGTCCGATTCCGAAGATATACCCCTCAATCTGAGAACAGCGACACAAATTGAACTCAACGACCGAGTCGTTTGTACCTTAGACTGGTTCTTAGAAGACGAGCTATGAGGTTAGAATCTACACCCCGTCACAAACGACACGAGCTCTTCAGACGACACCGGACCCCAGGAACAAGAAAGGAAGAAAGAAAAGACTCTGCGAGGGTAATCCGCCCTTGCTGGTCATCGCTCGCTTCCTTCGATCGGGACAACTTGGACGGACTCGACAGAATGTCTGACGTCCCCCTCCCTGATGATGATCTTGACTCGGACGCTGTCGTCACCTTTCCTCAGGTACTTTTTGAAAGACTGTCGCTTGATGGAAAGACTGGGTGTACCTTGAGTACCTTTACTGGATTGCGATGGAAGATGATAAAAGGGAATTGGAACGATGAGCGCTGAACATCTGACATTCACGGTCCCTGTGTGGACCTCCGGGACCCACTTGTATTCATTTCCGAACTGCATGATACGTTTTCTGGTCATTCCCGCGATTCTCCTTTCTTCGATAAAAATGAGAGATGCACTGACAGGGCCTGATCAAGATGTCCTCCTCAGGCATTGGGCAGTCCGTGGGCAAGGGACAACTCCTCGTTGGCCGAGTAACCACTGTGCTGTCTAATCCACGCCTTCCATGAGCCGCAGCGCGAGCCATCTTCGACTTCACATCCAGAATACCGCTGGATTTTTTTGATAATCTGTACGGCGGACCTCAGACTCAGTCAAGTCGAAAGATAGGACGCCATGATTGATAGATAGACTCACTCATTCAGCGCCTTGTCTTGGAGACCAAGCACGAGCCGGTGAATCCATATTAGCGCTCGAGAGTCGAGAGTTGTCATTGTAGGCACATCGGTCCCCACATGAGACATTCCAATCGGGGGCGCTGTAGAATGACTAGGTCAGCGCTTGCCGGTAGAGCGTATACCTGATCATAGCGGTTACCGGCACACTCGGGATATTCAGGCAGGTAGCCGGGGTTTGCAGCAGGGACAGTGGGGTCTGAGAAATTCACTTGCGATTCATGTATATATCATCGCTGGCCACCTGGAGGGCTCAAGAGTTCCTTGTAGAGTCATGGTCGATCATCACGTTCTGAAATGACATTCCTCAGTTCCTAGTCCCAAATATTGGCCCTTTGTCACAAGAGTCGAGACTTCAAATGTGCGCCTCCGCTACGCGTCGCCGCACAATTTCTTCAGTTTTGCCTAAAAAGGGGGGAAGCCCTTCATCCTACAATGTTGTGACGGCTGCAGCCAATGACCGTGCGTAAGTACATCACGCACCCACCACATTGACATTGGTGCATCCGATCATGTGACACTGATGCCTTGGTCAGCGATTCCGACAGGTAGGCGTCCAACGACTCGCCATCACCCTGCTCCACGATTGGAAACGGGCCATCGTGCAAAACTGTGACCCTGCACCCCCTTGTTTCAGAGTACATACCAACTTTGTAAACCAATGACAGCGACAGAAGTCTGGAAGATTCCACAGTACTCCGTATACCTCATTAAGAAGTTAGAACTGGTAACATGGAGCATAAATGAGAAGTGTGTACTCCGTATATGTATACACAAAGGTTCGGGTAAACTCCTTGGGTAAGTATAGGAAGTCAAGGGAAATTGGATGAGCGCTCATGAACGCATGAGTACTTGCATGATGATGCGCTATCGCAAGACAGCTAGAGAGTAGCGTGACAGCGTCCAACAGTTCCGGTTTCCATCTCTTCAGTCTCGACTCTACCCATTGGAGCCTGTGAGAAACGCATAACCACCCGTTCCGCCCAAAACATGGCAGCAGCTTGATCATGGTTATAGTGCATTGTCACTCCTGCACAGACAGCACTGTACAGACCGTGACAGAGCCTGGCTAATATTACCATGTGTACTCCGTAGTCTCAGTAATCAGCCACGGTGGATATTTCCTTTCTTGACGAATCAAGGTGCGAGTCATGGCCACGCTAAAGTCAAACATACCGACTTTTTAACGCCTAATGCGGTAAAATTCACGAACCCTGGACCCCTGGAGTCTGGACCCTGACACAATGACACGCCGATGGAATCTCCGTAGCCTGTGGCCGTAGCCGCATCTTACTCCGGACATACTATTATACAGGTATATATAGGAGTGAAGCAACTACTAAGCCTGATCAGAGTAGAGGTTTCTAAAAAGATCTGAGGCAGGATATCAACAACGAGTAAGTTCCCACCGCTGTTGTTATAGGTATCTCCCAGGCTTAGAATAGACAGCGACTAATTATATCCCGTCTTCGCCGTTTCAGCCTCCCGCGTGCCGCAATACCGAAAACATCACCAACCAATCGTCTTCAACGTCACATTCTCACAGCCATCACCATCTGCAAGATCACGCACTACCTGCACTTCCCGTTTGCTCTTACTTCAAACCATGAAGCTCCTTTCAAGCTTGCCCCTTGCCTTCCTCGCCGGCCACGCACTCGCTCAATGCGGCACCGGCTCCATCAGCGGGTCAACAAATTGGGCTGACCTGGATATTCTCGGCTCGTGCAACTTGAATAAAGATAACGTGTACTACTGCGGGGACTCGGGAACGACTATCGTGCACAAGCAAAGCCAGTTCATGCTTCGGGCGGGCAAGGTCGACTCAACAGTCTCCGTCAATTGCGCTAACAATGTGAATCTTGTGTACCACTGCTCGGCCGGTGACAGCCAAAGGTTTGTCGCGCCGGAATGCAAAGGAGCTATCTTGTCGATCAACAGTGTTCGGGAGCTTTCATCATAACGGGAGATGTGAGGCGCGGACATGGCTTGAGCAAACAGAAACATTGTGTAGTGGTGTTATCTCTCCTTTCAAGATCAGCATATGTGCTATGTACATAGCAGTCCAAATTCACTTTCGCGAATAATACAGTAACGTAGCGCGAGCATTGCTACATCTCAGTCAACAACTGACTGCTTTTGCACCACGAAACTGAGTGAAAAGACTGGCCGGCATACTTGCCTGATCAGGACCCCATTGGGAATGTCTGGACATCATTGAATATCTACACAATATAGGGAAGATGAGACTCCATTGAAGCACGCCCTGGAAAACGATGAAGTCAGTAAGCACGAAGTGATTCAAAGTGCATGAGGCTTAATCAAATGGAGTCAATGGACAGCAATGGTGGTTTTCTCGAAGTAGCACACTGATCGTGCTTTTCCTTGTGCACGGGGTCGCTGTACCAATTTTTGAAGAGGAAAACCAGGGCTTTTTGAATTATATACGAAACACTACAATGTGTGCATTTCCCATCGTTTCCTTTATAAGTGAAGTAGTTGCTACCGAGGGGGGAATCTCAAGGTTTCCTGACGCAAGAAAAACTGAATGAGCGGAACGACGCAACACGGCCAACAGATAAATTTCTTCTGCAGAAACGGTCGCAGGATCTATTTAAAGGCAAGGACACAAAACACTTCGTTTACAGTAACTCTTGAACCTCACGACAGGGCAATCCTTGCAGGAGTACATATGTGGGAATATACCTCTTTCCGAGCCTTGGCGCGTCCTGTCGCAGCTTCGCGTTACTGCATTTTCCCAATTTTCAGCGAGACCAAATACTTGCAGCCGGCCTCCTGAGTTGGAACATGGAAAGGTACGCATATGCTGGACATGACTGATGGAAATGGAGGACGAGTAAGAAAGGCGCGAGGGGATTCGAATTGACCTGTACATAGACATACTCCGTATCGTGAATCGTGATGCAGATTCCACGTGGCGTTCACGTGGCGTGGAACGCAGATTCGCCACTCACTCTCCCGAGCACTTGGAAGTTGGCACCGAATGACAAATGAGTGGAGCGCGGCACGAGGTAACATTTTTTTCGCCCCCATCGGATTGGCTCTCGGATTGGTGCATTGCCTGCAACAGACTGTCCAATGCCGCGAGTTACCGGAGCGCAATCCCCAGCAAATTCGAGCCAACCTCTTGTTTGGCTCCCCATCGACTCCTTGCACTCGTCGTCTCCATCACATCACGATCGACTACGAGCCGGCCTCGATTTCACACATACAGTCTGCCGCGCACACAAGGCAAATCACACGTCGTTCGCAAACCGACCATGGCTGCTTCCCTCCACCGGGCCCGAGGTCCTGCCTGCCGAGCCATCACCAGCGCCCCGTCCGCCCTCGCCAGAAGTTTCGCCACAGTCCCCAGCCCATCCGATACCGACGCCGCGCCGTCCAACAAACCCGCGCGCAAGACATACTTCAAGGACTCTGCAGTCGCACCCTTCTCCGACTTCATTGGCACCTCATCCGCCGCACAGCCGCTCTCGCCCACGGAGGCCTACACACTTCGAACCGCCGAGGTCGGTCCCGAGGGTCGCAGAAGGACCATCACGCGACTACCCGACTGGCTCAAGACACCCATCCCTTCCGGCAACGCCAACTACAAAAAGATCAAGAAAGACCTGAGAGGTCTCGGCCTCCACACCGTCTGTGAGGAAGCCCGCTGTCCCAACATCTCGGAATGCTGGGGCGGCTCCGACAAGAGCGCCGCCACGGCCACCATCATGCTCATGGGGGACACATGCACCCGTGGCTGCCGCTTCTGCAGCGTCAAGACAAACCGCGCTCCTCCACCGCTTGACCCGCACGAACCAGAGCATACGGCTGAGGCTCTCGCTCGATGGGGCCTCGGATATGTGGTCCTCACGAGCGTGGACCGCGATGACTTGGCCGATGGAGGCGCGCGGCACTTTGCCGAAACGATCCGCAAGATCAAGCAAAAGAGGTCATCTTTGTTGGTCGAGGCCCTGACGGGTGACTTCATGGGCAATCTGGACATGGTTAAGATTGTGGCAGATAGCGGGCTCGATGTGTACGCCCACAATGTTGAGACGGTGGAGGCCCTGACGCCGTTTGTTCGGGATAGGCGCGCGACGTTCCAGCAGAGTCTGAAGGTGTTGAGGCATGCCAAGGATGTGCGTGGCAAGGAGGGGATTATTACCAAGACTAGTATCATGCTGGGACTGGGGGAGCAGGAGCATGAAGTGATGGATGCTTTGCGACGTACGTTCCGTTCCCTACACACATTTCCTTGTTTCTTATTTCCCCCCCCCCCCCCCTTATTCCAAACTCCCCTTAATCTCCATGGATGTTTCCATCTGGGAGATACAGACGAATATTAAGGCTAATCATGTCCCACTACAGAGCTTCGAGACGCAGATGTCGATATCGTCACCTTTGGGCAGTACATGCGTCCCACGAAACGTCATCTCAAGGTCGAAAAGTACGTCGACCCCACCGAGTTCGACATGTGGCGACAACGAGCCCTGGACATGGGCTTCCTGTACTGTGCGAGCGGGCCTCTCGTGCGCTCCTCGTACAAAGCCGGTGAGGCCTTTATCGAGAATGTGTTGCGAAAGAGAGCTGGTGCTTCTGCGGGGGCTGGCGCGTCGGCCGATGTCGGCATCGCGCAGGCTAGTATGGAGGCCGAGCATCTTTGAGCCAGCACGGATTGGGGGGTGTGACATGTTCAACCATACCACGTTTTCTTTCACATCTTTGTATCACATCTCATTGCTTCTACTTTCTCTTTCGCCGGAACTTGCTTTCTGTGTGGTAGACGGATAAAGGTTGTTGGGTTCTGGCATTCGTGGCATACATGGCGTTTTGGGATTTTTGGGTACTGGCGCGGGCGTGGGCGGTAGAGCATGTGCCTTTCAACATTCGGGTATGTACGCCGGCAGGGGAGGGGATTGCATGGAAAGAAGGGGGCGCGAGGGAGGATGGCGTAGCATGCGTGCTATATGCCACCCAAGATTATTACATAATGATGAGACTCAGATGCCATATCAAGGCAGATCGGATTCCCGACTATGGAGTGTACAAAAAGATGTTATAATGAACGACATATTATGCAACGTACATCCAACTTCAAGCGTATGGCTCGGAGACAAGATGAACTAGTACGCACCAGTGAACTGGTAAACAAAACCTGGAGTAGCATACTGCAGATACACCTGGAAGTGAGCAAAAATACCGAAAAAACAACGTGTCCATGACAGCACATCCAAAACATTTGGATGCAAGCAAGATGCGCATTGTGCCGTGAAGACCAGCAACGGCTCTTAAGCACGACCATCAAAGCCCACACAGATCCGTCCAAAATGACTTCCACTTCTATTTGTCTCTTTAGTTCACCAAAGGGTATCACAGATTCACAAGTACCAGACCAGATCTATCCACTCGCCCACTTCACTCTGAACAAACCTCCCCGTCCACCCCCCTCACCTAGAATCCCACAACCCCCTCAGAGCAGTCAGCGCGATAAACAGAGCCTCCTCCGTCCTAATCGTCCTACTCCCTTGATTCGGCAGCACATTAACCCAGTGATCAAAGAGCTCCTTCGTCTTTGCGCCCTGAACATCCATCTTGGACAGTTCCTCATCATTCATGGACGCGAATTCCAGCCCGCGCGGCCCGCCAAACACGATGAGCATGTGCTTGAATTTCGCTTGCTTGTTGCTAGAGGAAGGAAACGCCTTTTGAATAGGGATTCCTCTTTCAGACGTCCCGATGCTCAGGTCGTAGCCGTTCTCGTAGGGACTCTCTGTAAAGACAGAGGAGAGGGAGTTGCATTTGCGGACCGAATAGCCCCAGTAGTAGCCGCCCTCCGTCCGGGGAGCCTGCGGGTCGACGCACTCTGGGTACTGGGATTGATCTTCAGGAAAGAGAAGCGTGAGTCTGGTCTTGGGCGGGATATCCTCTTCGATCTCTACGGGCTCGTCGAGGCCGACTTGGACGAGGGTGCCCTTTCCGGTGCTGGTCTTGCCCGGGATAGTGACGCCCTCGCGGTAGGGGATCCATTCCTTGGGATTGGGGTGATGCGGCATGTCGAGACTGGGGAGCAGGGCCGTCATCCGCAGGTTCGGGTGCAGCGGGAAGAGCGTCTTGCGCATGAAGGGCGGCGCTTCCAGGAAGGAAAGAATATGGGTGAGGAAGTGGCACGGGTCTGTGTCGCCCGTGTAGCCGGCTGTGTCGGTCTGTCGCGGTCGGGAGGAGAGCGGCGAGTCGTCAAACACGACTACTTCGTCCACGGAGAATACGGCAAGGGCGCGGGCGATCCGGCCTGGGGCCGTCATTCTCTGATCAGCTGTGGCTAGGCTGGAAACGCAGGCTCACATGTTAGTCGTGAGAGGGAGAGGTAGAGAAAGGGAAGACGGACTTTGTGAGAATGCTGCTCGGTATCGCAACCGATACGGTCCAATCGCGACCTCCTTCAAACGGGACGAATGTCGCCGAGGGTTTGAACGACGTCCTGTCCTGCTGGTGGCCGCCATTGTGGGCGGTTTTCCGCTTCTAATGATATGTTTGGTCAGTGTACATGTTAAAACTGAAAAGAATTGATAGACTCCCATGTTACCTTATTTGAACGTTCGTGATAAGACATGGGGATGAACGAATTATCCTTCCAATACGAAAATGGCAATTCGTTCAAAGTATGATCGACCGGTGATGAGAAACTTGCGATCCGTCACTTTTGCGCTAGCTGCAGTCTCGTAGAAAAAAAGGACGGTTGCAACTTGCGCGTGAAAAAGCGGCAGAACGACAGCCTAGTTAACACCGCCTTCCTGAAGGAAGCCTCGTACCTAATTTTGTGCATTATTGGCAATCGAGGCTTCGTCATATGGGGTACATAGGTAGGTACCTACTCGTGTCGCACCTGGGGTCCGCGGGTCCCACTTTAGTATGACTTCCAGTCTCCGGATCGCTTCATGATGCCTCACGTAACCACGTTGTCCTCTACATAGTTCCATTCCCAGCGCGCGCCGAAACCAAACCAAATCTATTCACCAACAAGGCACACTGCTCCCAGAAAGAAGAAAAATGAGCGGTCTCGTAGAAATCAGGTCCCTATCCGAGTGGCAATCTCTGCTCTCAGGCACCACCATCGTTGTCGCCGACTGTGAGCATCATCCCCCCCCCCCCCCCCCCCCCCCCCCCCCCTCCCACTTTCAAGGCCAAGCCGACCAGAAGTGCTTCCAATATCTTGCCATGCTGACCTATAGAACCTCAGTCTACGCCGACTGGTGCGGCCCTTGCAAACAGATTGCCCCTATATTCCAACGCCTCGCCACCCAACATGCCAGTCCCAAAAAAGTGGCCTTCGCCAAGGTCAACGTCGACTCTCAGCCCGAAGTAGCGCAGCAGAACCGTGTTTCCGCCATGCCGACATTCAAAATCTTCCAGAACGGCTCATGTATACAGACTATTCAAGGCGCTGATCCAACTGGTCTCTCGCAAGCTGTGGCAAAGGCCGTCCAGCTTGCCGGAGCGGGTAAGGCACACGAAGCAGGATTCAAGACGCCTGGGCGGACTCTGGGCGGCGAGCCAGCATCTCGTCCTAGTTCTGCTGTGTCGAGCTTACAGCTCGGAAATCTGCTGAGTACCTTGATTTCATTTATCGGGCTGTACTTGGTGTCGTTCTTCTCGGTATGGTGGCCTTCAGAAGTATTGAACCCATCGCGAATGGAAGTGCTGACGAGTGGTTTAGTTTGATGGGCAGAAAGCTGCGGAGCAGTCTCGCTTCAATATTCACAATGCACAGCAGAGTCAGACAGCGGCATCTAGATCGAGAGCAGGGTTCGGATCAGGATCGGGATCGGGATCGGGATCGGGTGCAAAACCGTCGGGGAGTTCTACGCGTCCGCAGCAGAGGGCTGCGTTCAAGACGCTGGCTGATCTGTGAAAGGTTGTTCCAAGACCATCATGAAGCTTGGGCTGTATTTCTTTGTTATTGTATAGCGCTCATGCTGGGATGTGTTTGTTTGTTATTTTTTTTATGCCTTTCATGTTGGAGGACGAAAGTCCAGGCTGTTGGAGTTTAAGAGACGACATTGCGAGGGTTTGGCCACTATCTATTGGTCGCATCATTGGGAACCAACGATTTATGCTTTGACTCGGTTCGCAGGATACCGGATGTTGTCGACTTTCATTCGACATCGGTGAATTGGGAATGAGTTAGGGTCTTTGCTTTTCAGGACAAGTGAGCTTTACTCGGCCACTCAACGATTAAAGTAAATATAATAGGACTTAGTTGTCTCGACCGGCACATACGACCATACCTACCAGAGAATTCGGGATCCCGTCCGCTCTCCCATAGACAAGCTGGCAAGGGGCAGATTAGTAGTTGGGTCGGTGACGACCAGCGAACACCGGCTGTTGTATGTCATTTTGGACTTCTTTTTTGGTTTTGATCTTTGTCGGTCATTCACTTTTGCGTGCGATCTCATGTGCTTGCGAAAACGTAGAAATCGTGCTGCGAGTTGAAAGCTCTGTGTTCGGACCCCATTCGTCATCAAAGCCACCAATGATGATCACCAGATTACCAAGTGTCGCTGTCACGTGATGACGCGACGGCGCAAAAAGTCATCGCATGCACGCATCTCGCGTTCGACGAATAACGTCAAGTGACAAAATGCTTTCAGTTCGAGGCATTCGACATGCCTGTGCGAGGAGCGCTTTGCGTCCTGCGCATACACTGAGAAGATGCTGTGCCAGAGCACACCCTGCCGCTCCAAATCAACATCCCGTCCTTGCGCGCGGCACAGGAGCGGATTGCACTCTCAGCAGGCGCAGATTTTCGTCGTCTCCATTGGTGCGAGATACTTCCTCGACGGAATCTCAGTCTTTGGAAGAGATTGAGCAAGTCGTGCGTGATGCGAAGCAACGATTCCGGGATACCTTGCCCCGGGGCTACCTGAACGAGCAGGAATATGCCCTTTACGTACGCTTATACGGCCCGCCGTTGCGAGAAACCGTACCAGAAGATGTCGGCATTCCCACTCATGCTGACATGGGCGAGAACGCTCCATGGCAGGTGGAGGAGGCGACCCTATCACGAGAGCTGGAGGATGGGGAGTTTGAAGATGTCGCATACACGAGTGAGAAGCCATCACCAGAGTCAGAAGTTGAGCCAAACGAGACAGATCCGATCGAAGAACATGGGGCCGAACCCATGAAAAAGGCTCCAGGCTATGTGGATGTCGTAGCGAGGAACCAAAGAGAATTTGATGCCCTCCAAAGGCTGGCACAAGATTTCGAAGCTGCACAGAAACGCGCAATAGAGGATGCGGTAGCGGCAGCTGATGGAGAGGGAACGGACGCACAGAAGCAGACATACTGGCCGCCCGAGATAGAGGGGCATGAATGGCTTGACTCGGAAGAGGGAGAACCAGGAGATGGTGAGAGATACCACCGCTACACGCTCGAAGGAAGGTTTCGTGACACCACGCAGATCTCTCTGCCAAAGGAAGAGCTTGTCTTTCCGATTCGGAGATTTCTCGAGCGAACACACGTCAAGCATGTCAAAATTGCAGCCGAAAACGCATTCGGCGGACCCAGCCTACCGACCTCGCCGGCAACGCCCGCGGGCATGAGAAAGGGCGGAATGGTAGCTATTGGGTTGATGCCTGACCAGAATCACATGACGGAAATCGAGGCCGATGCTTTCCTGGCGGCGTACCTGCCTCCCGCGTATGCGTCTGCCACAGCAGTACTTGTCGAGCTGCGCAAACGACTTGGCAGTGACTGGATTCAATCGCGACTGAAAAACGGTCCCGAGGACGGTTTGAGCATGCTCGATGCCGGTGCAGGTGGCGCGGGCCTGGTCGCCTGGGAGCAGATTGTGAATACCGAGTGGGAGCTGCTCAAGGAGAGAGGAGAGGTCACAGGCGAGAAACCGCCCGTAGGCAAGAAATCGGTGATTGCGCGGCCAGACCGATTGATAAACCGGCTCAAGACGTTTCTCCACGACACAACCTTTTTTCCTCGACTACCTGACTACGAACACTCCGGGCCGATGAAGGGCGAGCACCTGGATGCGGGGCCGGAGCCACCACCCCGAAAGCAATTTGATGTCATCATCGCATGCCACCTATTCCTCAAGGAGAAGCTAGAGCATCACCGACAGGCCGTTCTCAACAATCTCTGGAGTTTGTTGAATCCAGACGGTGGTGTTCTAATTGTCATGGAGAAGGCAAACCCACGAGGCTTCGAGGCCGTCGCACACGTACGAGATACAGTTATAAAGAGCTTTCTTCTGCCACAGCCTGGCGAGGCAGGGCCAGAAACCGAGGCAAGCGCAGAGGGAGAAGACAAAAAGAAGCTGAATCCAGCATTCAATCGAGACCTGGAACCAGGCTACATCGTCGCACCGTGTACCAACCACAAGACATGCCCCATGTACGAAGAGACCGGGATAAGTAAAGGCCGCAAGGACTTCTGCCACTTCAACCAACGATTCGTACAGCCGCAGTTCTATACTCAAATGCTAGGCAAGAAGTCCAACAACCAAGGCGACGTAGAATACAGCTACGTCGTCTTCCGCAGAGGACATTCCAGACCCGAGGGCACCATCTCTGGTGAAAAGGCCACAGAGAATGCCTTCCAAGGATTCGAACATTCCAAGCAAACCCCCGATATGCACGCGCTTCCGCGACTGATTCTCCCGCCGCTCAAGCGCAAGGGCCACATCACGCTGGATGTGTGCACTCCCGGTGGCAAAATCGAGCGCTGGACTGTGCCAAAGAGCTATAGCAAGCTGGCGTACCACGACGCGCGGAAATCCAGCTGGGGTGACCTGTGGGCACTGGGTGCCAAGACCAGAGTGCCGCGAAACGTCCGAGTCGGCAAGCACTTAGATGACAATATTGACAAGGGCAAGGGCATGGGCGACGGGGGCAAGAAGGCCCGCAAGGTGAAGCTTTCAGAGGATGAACAGCGGGCGTTGGCGATGGAGAAGAAGGCGCTGCGGGACAGGGGGCCGAAGAGCAATGCTGCCAAGGAGCAGGATCTGTTGCGGGAATTGGTCTTTGCGGAGAAGAGGAACGATGAGTTGCTATCTCAGGAACTGGATCTAGAAATGGCGGAAAGTGTAGCAGAAGTCGAAGCTGCGTTGGGGGGTCGAATCGGTCGCGACGGTAGGTAGAGGGGGGGGGGGTGCATGTGTGTAAGATGATGAGCATGTTGTTACTCTGTACGATATGCAGAGTCGGTGCTTTTTGAGGTGAATGGGGTACTTCGCGCGGCTGTATCATAGTGTACTATAGCTGGACTATCATGGGTCTTACCAGGGTGGTGTCTGGGCTGTGTCAAAGCAATATCATGGCAGTATCATGTGTACAACTTAGAGCCTGCTACAGGTGCTGACAACAGACATTGCACTGGCCTCATTACAGATACAGCTATGGAAGCGCTGCAACTTGTAGAGAGTGCGTGTGAAATGCAGACGGTCACATGACTATGACTCGACGGAGTATGTATATACAGAGTAATGCAGAAGGCAGATGACTCTGGCATCTCCAACTGCAATTTTCTCTCACAATAAGGGTGCTTCTCCAAGCCGTTCACGCGCCGCCCCTACAAGCAGCCAAGAAAGTCAACAGCCAGTTAGTTACTTTAACCTTGGACCGTTCTTTCATAATTCCTCCCTCGGCATTGGCCTTGTACTCCGTACCTCAGCAAGCTCTTACATAGGTACATAGCTGGCTCATGGCCCCACCCCCTCAATGGCGTCAGATCTCGCCCGGATAAGGCAACGCGGAAAAGCCACCCACAAAACCGCGGCGTGTAGTACCTAACACGGACGGCCTTCGGCAGTCGGTGCAGCGCGTATTGCGTGCGTGTATTGCGTTGCGCGAGGATGGGAGAATCAGAGTTTCTGGCGGTGGCGCGACATGGGAATCTGGAGCGCCGCGCGAATGGAAATGGCGTGCTTGGGCCCGTGGCCGGCGCAAGCAAGAGGGGGGCGCCTCTATTTCTTGCTTTTCCTCGGAGGTGCTTTATCTTTCCCCTGATTTGGTCTGACTCTTTATTCTTGCGGTTTGCTTGAAGGATCAGAAATAAAGAAAGAAAGAAAGAAACTAATCTTCTTCACGTCTTACAACTCACAGCTGGGAAATTCATGGCGACGGATTGACTGCGTTTTCGATCAACAGTTGCAAGCAAAAACACCCCGCACCGCACCCCGCCGAGTTGCGGCGAATCGCGAAAACACCAAAAGACTATCGACAGTCTGTCTCAGGACGGGCCCGAATCACGGCGATAGATAGCAAAGATCGAACGCAATATAACAGCTATTGAGCATCGGCCCCCTGAGCCAAGGCGATACAATCACAACACACAAAACATTGAATATAAATACAAAACCATCGACAACTTCTTGGCTCGCCCCGAACCATGGCCGCGGCGCCTATGCTCACGAGCATCAATGCCGCCTCGCACACGCACCTCATCGTCGGAATCAGCTCCCTAACCACCACGCGCTGCACACAATCCCTCGCCGTGGGCGCCCATCCCATCCTCATTGCACCACCACCACCACCACCACCACCACCACCATCACCATCGCCATCGCCATCGCCACCAACACAAGCCGCGACGGTCGCTCCCACGCCACCCGCACCCGCATCCGCACACGATGCCCTCCCACAATTCCTCCGCGACAAAATCACAGCAGGCCTCGTGACCTGGCACCAAACGTCGTTCGACCAAACGCACCTCCTCTCCCTCGGCCGCCCTCAAGTCGACGGCGTAGTCGATGCCGTGTTCGTGACACTTCCTCCGCGCGAGGCCCACGCCGCACAGCGCATCTCAGCAATGTGCCAGCGACTGCGCATTCCTGTCAATGTCGTCGATGCTCCACAGCTATGCACCTTCTCGCTATTATCCGTCCACACGGATGGCCCGTTGCAGATCGGCGTCACGACCAACGGGCGCGGGTGTCGGCTCGCGGCGCGCATCCGCAGAGAGATTGCCGGGCTATTGCCGCCGGGCCTCGGGGACGCCTGCGAGCGGTTAGGCGGACTGCGCAAGCGCATCCAACAAGAAGACTGCGCGACAGCCGAGGGAGGCGATCTGGAGGATTCACTGGGCCAGGGTAGTCTATTCAACGGGCTGGTGAGGGAGAGGCCGCAGGGCCATGTGGAGGAGGAAGAAAACGAAGAGGAGAAGGAGAGGATGCGTACCCGCCGCGGAAGATGGCTAGCGCAAATGTGCGAATACTGGCCCCTGAAGCGCCTAGCGGGCATCACGGATGAGAACATTGAGGCTCTTCTCTCTGCATATCCAGGAGGAGGCGCAGGTGCATCATCTACGCACTCAGGAGGAAACACGCCCGTCCAAGGCCACCAAACCGACGAACTCGACCTACCAGCCTCCCCGCCAGCCACCGAGAATAACACTCTCGGGAGACTCATCCTCGCTGGCTCCGGCCCCGGCCATCCCGACCTCCTCACCTGCGCGACCCTCAAGGCCATCCACACAGCTGACCTCATCCTCGCGGATAAGCTCGTGCCGTCTCCAGTTCTGGACCTAATCCCGCGCCGCACCCCCGTCCACATTGCGCGGAAATTCCCCGGCAACGCTGACCTCGCCCAGCAAGAACTCCTCGAAACCGCCCTCACCGGCCTACGAGCCGGCCAGACCGTCCTGCGCCTCAAGCAGGGCGATCCATACATCTACGGTCGCGGCGGCGAGGAGGTACTCTTCTTTCAGGCCCGTGGTCTCGGATCCCGCGTGTCTGTCCTCCCAGGCGTGACGAGCGCCCTGAGCGGGACTCTGTTTGCGGGCATCCCCGCCACGCAGAGAGATGTAGCGGACCAGGTCTTGATTTGTACAGGGACAGGCAAAAAGGGGAAACCGCCGCGGCCGCCTCCCTATGTGCCTAGCCAGACGGTGGTGTTTCTGATGGCGTTGCATCGGATAGCGGATCTGGTGGATGAGTTGACGACGCATACTTGTGATTCGCCCTCTGCGTCGTCGTCGTCGTCGTCGTCGTCCTCTTCATTGTCATCGTCTGCATCTCCTTCTTCTCCATCGGCATGTTCTTCGCCGTCGTTATCCCAGCTCGTATCCTCGTCGCCTTCATCTTCCCCTTTGCGCGCATCATCACAGTCGACATCTGCGCTGGCCTCTCCGCCATCTGCGTCTGTGTACGGGATTACTCCGCGGTCGCCGCGCGTGTTATTCCCTTCGCATATGCCCTGCGCGGTGATTGAGCGCGCGAGTTGTCCGGACCAGCGCGTCATACGTACCACACTGGAGTATGTTGCGCAGGCGATTGAGGCGGAGGGGAGTAGACCGCCCGGTCTGCTCGTCGTTGGGCACGCATGCCATGTTCTCTCGCGGCATCATCTGCAGCTTGGTCCCAGGCCTCCGTGGGTTGTGGAGGAGGGATTCCGGGGTATGGATACGACGGCTGAGACGGAGGCATGGACTGTCGGGTTGCAGGCCGCTATGGGGGGGTTGAGTGCCTGAAGTGATTTATAATAGGGGGCTAGCTGTGGGATGCTGTATATGATATGACATGACGATGCATGCAATGGCGCTTGGGGCGGGCTATCTCACTTTTACCTCGTGGTGGTCAGATACGTATTCATCGTTAATCTTCTTAAGTTCTTCCTCCATCCATCTACTATCCATCTGTCTAGTCTCACATGCTCGAATCATCAACTCACGCATTTGACAATATGTGAAGGTGTGAAAATCTCACAGCTAGTGTGACCTAGTTCTGATGGAAACAATTTTCGGCAAAACAGTTGAATTGTAGTGGAACAAAGAATCGTGCTGCGGGAAGCTGCATTCGTGATTCGTGACACGTCTTTTGAGGTGGCATCACGTGTGAAGGGGACTCTCCATTGTGTTCTTGTCAGGACTTCAGCCTTCAGGTCTTGGTCTCGACTCTGGACTCTGGACTCTCGAGTCTCGAGTCTCGAGTCTCGACTCTCTACATTGGTTTATCAGCTAACGCGGACAGGCAAGCAGCTCAGCTTTTGGGACGACTCACGACTCACACTACTCCGTAGACGCTTGTTTGATTCGCAGTGCGCCCCTTCTCCGATGACATACCTTGGTCAGCCAGATAGCTGGACTTACAGGAAGCAAGATATTCGCGATATTACTTTGGACGATGCGCAGCTGGAAACCCGATGTCCGCTCGACAATATACGGAGCGCCGAAAGGTCCATTCCCGCATGTCAATCCGCCGGCCAACTCGATCAGCTTCCAGCAGAGCTTCTTGTAAAAGTTGTGCTGTATCTGGATATCCCCTCGCTGACTGATTTCCGTCGCGTCAACCGCCGCGCGATGGAGATAGTTGACTCCGTACCACAGTACACGGCCATCATCAAGCATTGTCCCGATATTGTCCGCGCGATTCTCAGTATCAAGGCAGATGCATTCGATTGCAATGTGCTGTACAAAACACTAAGCACATTCTCGTGCTCCACGTGCGAGCGCTTTGGCGACCATATTTATTTGATTGACTGCCGAAGGGTATGCTACCATTGCTTCACGGAGCGGCTGGAATACTTTCCACTCACGGTCGGTCGCGCTTCCAAACTCGTCAATCACGACATGATACAGCGGCGCAAGGCTACGAGAAGTCGTCAATACCTACGAGTCGCGAATATCCCAAACATACAAAGCTTACCCGGGAAATATTGCACCGCCTGGGCTGGTAGGGACGGGGGCAACTCGGCGCGGAAGCGGCTTCAACTCTTCGATCGCGGAGCAGTGATCCGGGATGTGGCCAGTGTGGTCTTCCAAAAAATAGACAACACCACCAGAGAACCTCTCCGTTTTATGACTATCATTACTGCACCTTATCTCATCGACTTTGGCCGACAGGCGGACTGGGGATACTTTTGCGTTGGCTGCCAGGAAGAAATAGAAGAGACAGGAAGGCATTTCAGGACCAAATATACCAGACAAATCAACGGTGGCGGACCCGTGCTCATGCAACTCACGGTTTGGCCTTGGGAGATGGGCCAGATGGAAACCGAGACTGCCGTTTATCAATGAATTTGCGATTTAGGCGTCGGCCCCAAATTTCTGGGCCATCTCACCGAGAGTCCAAACGGGCGCAGCATTGGCTTCATCACTGAGTGGTTGGGCGGCACGAGGCCTGCGGAACCGAGGAATTTCGACGACTGTAAGAAGACCTTGGCCCGCTTGCATCAGCTAGGTATCAAGTATGGGGATATCAACAGGCACAATTGTCTCGTACGAGAGGGGCATGAAGTGGTTTTGGTAGATTTTGAAACGACGAGGCGAGATTGCTCACAGGTTGAGCTTGAGGACGAGATAAACGCCCTCAAAAGTAGTTTAGAAAGCACGGATGCTCGAGGAGGCCCAGGCGTTAGGCAAGGACAAAAGATCTAGGAGTTGCAACGTGAGATTAAGTTGGGATCGACATTCGCCTTCGGGTTGGGTCAGAGGTGTTCTAGGAGGACTGGATCAATGTAATGATCATGAAATCAGTTGAGCATGGGTTTTAAGTCCTGACAGGATAGATGATGGCAAACTACAAATCGCTACAGCCGAAGTAACACGAGCAATACTCAACTCAACTAGGCATATATTAAATCTTAGCTCGAACAAAGTTAGTCAATCTAGTATCCCATGTTGGAACCCTAAGGTTACACAGAATCAAGAGAGATAGAAATAAGCACTGATGCAAAGGCAAAAAAGGAATGGCTGGTATATTGATCGTCTTCGTTGTTGTATTCTCAAGACAAAGGGGAGCGGAGACCAGCTTTGTTTGTGGTAATCGTACCTACCTTGTCGCCACTTCTGCCGCGATGTCACGTGAGCGCATTCATCCGGCCGCTCTGCCAACGCGAAGCGTGTTTGAAGTGGTGCAGCAGCTATCGACGTGAACAAATGAACCTTCATCCTCTCGCATCGCCAGCTCTCATTATTAACAGCTCTTCCGAATTCACAACCTGCGAAAGACTCAACCAAAGCATGCCTTCGCGCTCTCGATCCCCGTCGCGGGGCCGGCCTCGATCGAAAACGCGCTCCTTGTCACCTCGTTCAGACGTGTCGCGCTCGCCCGTACGCCAGCGTCGCCACGACTCCCGCAGCGTTTCGCGGTCGGCGCCGACGCCGCCTCGCCATAATGGACGATACAGGAGCGATAGTCGCAGTTGGAGTCGAGGTCCGGGTAGAGATAGTCGCGACGCGAGTGAATCGCCGGCACCCAGAAGCACAAAGGTGAGTGCGGAAGCATTATCTGAAGGGAGAGCAAAAGCGGAATATACCCTCAGAAACCGTTGGAGCTAATCATGATTCATCCCGCGCTTTTAGATTGTCGTTGAACGGTTGTCCAAGAACATCAATCAAGACCACCTCTATGAGATATTTGGCCAATTTGGTCCAATCAAAGACCTTGATCTACCGATGAATAGAACATGTAAGAAAAGGAAATGCTGCTTCCGTTCTTTTCGGGACTCTTCATTGCGCTCAAGATGCCACCATCTCGGCCTCGATGCACCTCGAAGCCAGCTAACGGAACCTTCTTCATAGTCGGCACGAACAGAGGAACCGCATACATCCTCTTCGACCACGAAGCCGATGCCGAAGCTGCTATTTCGCACATGCACGAAGCGCAAGTCGACGGCGCCATGATCAACGTCTCCATCGTGTTGCCCCGAAGGAAGCTATCCCCATCCCCCCCAACAGCTCGCCGGGGTGCGAATATAGATCCCAGAGTGCCCTTGACAGGTCCACGAGGTGGCGGGGGTCCGTCCAGGCGCGGCGGAGGGTTTCACCAGGGTGGCGGCCGTCGTCGACAGTCACCACCATCCTCTGGTCGATACGGCAACAGGTATGACGTCTACAGACCACCGTCAAGATCGCCTTCCAGATCACCGGGCGGTGCGCCACCTTCACGCGGTGGTGGAGGTAGATATCGTAGCCGATCGGTGGATTCGTATTCATCTCGTTCAAGATCCCCTTCACCTCCTCGAAGGAGAGGCGGCGGTGGTGGAGGTGCCGGAGGTGGTAGATACGATGGAGCAGACGACAGACGGCGTAGTCGCAGTCGCAGCATGGTCAGCCATGGTGGCCGTAGTCCAGCGCGAAGTGCGCGAGATTATCGTTGATGGGAATGGCGAACAGTGTGCATTTGGCGGGAATTGCCATGGCATGGCAAAAACATGGTCGGGAATGATTCGGCGTTTTCAGGGTCTAGGTCCCGGTAGGACAAAGTTGTTTCGATGGAATGGTAGCGCAGTAGGAGTTTGTGCCCCTGGAATCCTGAGAAACAACAAAGTCTTGATGGCAGAAAATATACCAAGAAACTCACAGAGGGAGAACTGGAAGAAAGAAAGGCAAGTCAAGCGAGTGGGGGCGCATTGGGAGCATCATGACGCATCGAGTTGTCCTGTTTGACGTCGCTTTACCATGCATAGCAGCAGACGGCTCTTCTTCTCACTGGGGCTCATCCCATCTTCTCAAAATACCTCAAACCTGGAGAACAAACTCGCCCTTCCGACGACGCTACAGGTGCGGGAAAGTACACAGCATGGTACATAGTATGCCTCGTGCAAAGGCAAGTCAGTCAGTAACAAACTCAAACTCAAACCTAACAAGATATTCTCTCAGGCGCGTTCTTCTCCCCCAGTGACTCCATATATCGCATGTTGTATTTTGGCATCTCCTACAAATTGACGCCCCAATAATGCAAAAACACAACACGAGCACCCATTCTGCCAGTCGCATCCCCGCGTATCGATCACTTGGCACGCGAAAAGCGGTAGTCAGCCGAAACGGCCCGTGCCTACTACGGGTGTCATTGCCCTACAATTTTCCATTTCAGTTCGGATTATAGACTCCTATTCGCCTCCTATCATGACCCTTGAGTAATACAAGATGAATAATTAGGTAGACCTCTATCGCATTCGCAGGGTTAGGTACATGAGACTATTGCACAGCACGCCCACTCTTTTATGCAATAACCGCCGGTGCCTACTTTGTCCGTGGAAAGCTTCCTCCTTTCTTCTAAGTTCTCTACGATGATGATGAACCGCGAAACTGTGTACGTCATCTCTCTGAGTACTCCTGCTGCTTAGTCCGTGGTTACTTGTCTCGGCAACGATACTGCTTGGGAATCCAAATCATCTTCTTTTCGATCCGCTGTGCATTTTCTTTTCTAAGTCAGGATGCGGAGGTTCCACGAGGCTCACCCGGGAGCCTGGATGCTCGTCACAGCGATTTCTGTTAGACGAGCTCTTAGCGCTGCCACGGCACTACAGACAGGAATTTTGCTGCGTGGTTTCGGTGTAGGGACGGTTCCGGGTTAATGGAAGGGATTTACCGGGAAGGGGATCGAGATAGCTACCGAGGCATTTAAATAGGCATAGAATTGGCCATGTGTTATACTGAGGGATGGTTTGAACTTTGACGGTTGACCTGTGTGTGAAATGAGGTTTATGCTAGTACGGTGTGTCGTATGTGTAGCAGCCACCGTTGTATGCATCGTTGACAATGGTATATTCGTGCATACTCATAGGCGTGAGGGTTGGATGAACGGTGTGTTGTTCATCCATGCTACACTCTACCCATTCGCACAGATAGTTATATATCGTCTCCATGGTATACATGAATGCATACTCAACAACTATACACACATGCATATACCTTCATAGTTGCTACATATACGTATATACACCATCGCTATATATATATATACAGGTATTGTGTATATCCTTCCCCGTACATCCATACCCCCCTCCATACATATGCATGTGCCTGCATATACATACGTCCGTCTCGCCAAGGCCAGCCACTCACCACTGTGCAGCGGTGAGACCCGAATAGACGCCATGCTACCTAACGTTTCTCAGGAGTCAGGAATCAGGAGTCAGGACCCTTTCATCTCGGTCCCGCGGGTCACAAAATACTTCAACGTAGTTGTCGTGCCCTGGTATGCGGTATGCCCTGGCCCACGCGGCCATGCCACGCATTGACTGCATGTGCATGAGCTCCAATTTGCTGTGCTCAGAGGACTACGAGAAAGAAAAAGTAAATAACTCGCGTAATAGGACTTGAAGCCGAGTCCCGGGCCCCGGCTCTCTCAACCCCTTTATGGGATTCCCATCTCTGGACTGGAGAGTGGATAGCTCAACGAGGTGGTCGCCAAGGAGTAAAGAGATACCCTATGCTCTTACACCGACAACTTGGCAACTTGCACATTTGGAAAACACATCGAATTGCCGATTCAGCGTCATGAGAGTATCCCATCATGGCTGGAAAAAGTTGATCGCACGGGAATAAACCACAATTCATATCTTCATCCCGTCATTCTACGTAACATTATTGTCTAAATGTGAATTATATGCCATGTCCCATGGGACCTTTATTACAGTATCGAATCTCTCGACCACTCTTGCGGCCCAAGAATCGTGTTGCAGCCACCCGACAAGAGTGACGAAATTGTATCCAACATTACCACCATTGACCACTCAATTGGAGAAAGAAAGAAAGAAAGAAAGGGGGTTGCCAAGGAAGAATCTCAGAGAAATGCCATCCCAGCACCCAAGCCTAACATGCCCATGGCCGCACCAGCCACCTGTGCCGTACACCTTGGCCCACTGCCCTTTGAAGTACTATAGTGAATGGAATGAGTCGTCGTGGTGGCGGTCGCCGTGGCTGACGCGTCATCACTACTCGTCGTCGTCACGGGGCAGTTGGTCGTGCAGGGCAATGCGGAGGTGAATGCGCCGGCGGCAGTAGAAACCGCAAAGACGGGCGCTTGGGAGGCAATACTCGGGTTGGGAAGCACGTACGGTGCGTCGGGATTGAGCACGTTCCTTATAACGTGCATGACGCCGTTGGCGAGCAAGACGTCGGGCTGGACGATCTGGGCCGAGTTTGCGTACTTGTTGTTTCCACTCTGATGGATCGTCAGCTGTAAGTTGTTGAGGCCGGATGCGTCCTTGGCGACGGTTGGGTATTTCGTAGCGTTGGCGAGCGCCTTGGAGTCGAGGACCTGGTTGGGGATGATGTGGTAGTTCATGATCCGGGCCAGCTGGGTGGCATTGAGGCCTTGAAGGGTGCCACCAACGGCCTTGAATGCCTCGTTTGATGGAGCGAGGATGGTCACATTCTTGCTGTAGGCAATATCGGGCATCATATTCGCGGCATATAAACTTCCCAGGAAGGAGTTGACCTGGAAGGCGTGGGCCGTCTTATCGATCTGACTCGGGGGGACCAGCAGGTTGTCGACGATGTGAATTAGGCCGCCGGTGAAGGTCATGTCTGAGTCGGTCACGGTGGATCGTGAACCCTGGCCGCTGATGAAGTAGGCCGAATCGCCTTGCTTGTTGACGAGAACGCCCTGGCCGGTGGTGACGTTTGTGTAGGCCGAATTGGTGAGCAACGTGGTTTCGAAATACGTGGGGCCTTCCTGGAGGCCACCGATGGCTACGGTGCCTTTGAGGATGTGATACTGCAGCAGAGGAACCGTCTTGTCCTTGTCCTCTGGATCCCAATTATTATTGAGGGCTGTGTAGGGGATGTTCTCTATGGCCTTGTTGGAGGGGACAGCAATCTATGTCACGATGAGCCATGGTGTCTTTTCCTGGAACTCGCAGAGCAAGGATTTTGAACCAAAACATTGAGAAAAAAAAAAAAAAAGAACTCACTGTCACGCCGCTGTAGTTGGGCAATTGCAGCAGCACATCTGGAAATTTCTGGCGGAAACAAGCCACAGTAAGTCAGCAAAGTACATGAGCCTGGAAAGAGTGCAGAAAGAAACACACCTTGATGAGGTCGTAGAATTTGCTCACGTCCTTGTTGCCTGCAAGCACGGTGCCCAAGTCCTGATTGCCCTCGGCGCAAGCCCCTGCGGCGAGAAACGCCAGTGGCAGCACAGCCTTGAGCATTACGATGCCGGATCCGTGTGGTATGTATGTGCGTGTGGTCGGACGTCGGTATGTGCGTAGAATGTGCCTGGATGTGCGTGCGGTATGTAGGGATTGGCAATGCAAGTACGGAGGGAGTATCAGACACGGGATATCTAATGAAGGAGCACGGGGTAGAAAGGAACAGGATTCGAATTGGGATGCGAAAACAGCCGATCCGCAGAGAAAAGACGTACAGGACGGGCAGATGCTGCTTGTCTCGAGAACTCGCAGTGCATCAGTTGATCGTACGTTTGTTTCCGCACCAGACTGCTCCGTGCAGACTATTACTCCGTAATAATACAGTAATTACAGACTACAGCAACACAGACTGCAACGGCGTACAATGACATGGAGCGGCGTCAGGGCGTTAAGCGGCTAAGCGTTATGGCATCAGGTGGGCCAACCCGAGCCGCTGCGGCAGGAGGCAGGACCAACCCAACCTCTGGCGGATCGTCCCTGCCCCCTGCCATCCTGCGCGGCCCATCGGGAAGGAGCAATGCGTCTCCGGCTGGCAAAGCCCGGGCCCTTGTTCGGACATGGGTGTCGAAAGACGAGAGAGCACGGGACGGGTAACGAACGGGATAAAGAAGGCAAAATAGAACACATGGATAGATCATAAAACATAGACACGCGGATGTGAACAGGGGCAAATGCCGCGCTGTTTGCGCGTGGTGCTGGCCGGCCGGAGCCGACAATCATTGTGCGGTGGTTATGTAACTTGTTTGCGCCTTAATTAACCGTCCACGCAAATACTCTGTGCATTCTACATCTACAATGCACACAAAACAACATACAGTCACACACAGATCCCAACCATCCATTGCTCCCACTGACATTCTCGCGCCTGTCGCCAAACGTCTGGACGCAGTGTCTTGGCCCGGCTGGCGCGGCAATTGCTCACGAGTCACAACGTCTTTGCTTGACCCGGCCTCGCCAATCGCCCCCGTCGGAGCGAGAAAGTAGAAACTGGAGGCTGGGATGCTCAGCTCGATTCGTTTGTTGGAGGAAATTTTTGCGGGATGCTTTTGCGAGAGAATACGTAAGTATGTATCAGTGTATCAGGTGACCTATGGCCATGTGCCTGGAGTTTCTGACCGCAGATTTTTTTTCCGACTCCCTGCATGAGTAATGTCTCTTCCAGCCCAGTAAGCAGCCTTGGATTCCGATCAAGACCGGATGAAACGACCGCCTTGTGCGATTTCTCACCAAGAGAGAAATTGGGGGATGGCGGAGCAAAGACGGAGTATGTCTCCAAAGGCTATCTTTGCTCATATCACAATCTTCACCATACATCACTACTCGGAGTCATGTTGCCATCCGTGATTCGGTCCAACATACACCACGACCGAGGGCCAAGCTGGACATGTCCGATAGAGCCTCTATCGGATACGAGACCGGTCCAGCACGAATCGGTCGCATTGTCGGGCATATCGCCATCGCACGTGAATACCGGCCAACCTGCTCCAATCTCGCGTTTGGTCGATTGATGGGGGTATGTATGCGCTAACGAGGTCTTCATCATGCAGAGCCTGTATTAGGCCTCCGAGGACTGCAAACGACACGCAGCACACTCATCATGGTGGATGAATAGTCCCGACTATACGAGACACGCATCAGAGTCGTCGTGAGTCGTGACGCGAATACTGGGGTGTGTCCTAGGCGGTGAGCCAGGTTCGCGAAATAAAAAAACGTGCTGGCTGTTCATTGCCGTGGGGTCTTTGGATTTCCTGTTCAAGGCCCAAGGGTCTAGTGGGACATGGATATGTTCACCCTCCGACGTAGGGCTGCCATCAGCTGCCGTAGAGCTTGCAGGATCTGGCGTCATGTTTGACATGGTCAAGGGGCTAAGCAAGCAGGTGCATTCGCGAAGCGTCATGCGTAGGTAGTTCATTGTTCCAACTTCCCGAGGCTTGTCTGCATGGCATCTTTCCCCCCCTGGACCACGGGCCAGCCTAAGCAAACATGTCCGACACAACGCACGTGAAAGTACTGGTACCGCGTCAAGGTGCCGGACTCCGGACTCCGGACTCCGGAGTGAGGCATCCGGTTTCCGTCAGGGCTGACGTGGACCTGGAATCATCCCATCTCGTCAGGCGGAGAGTTTGCAGGCAGTTGGAACCATGTAGAAGAGGCTCAAACAGTAAACTTGGAGAACCGGAAGATTGGAAACCCGGGGAACCTGGACAATAGCCCGCCCCGCCGCCGCCTATCGCCGCTTTATCTCCACGCCAAACCGGCCACATTGCCGTTCCTGAAAAAGTTGTACCAAAATCACCTTGCCGTCACTCGGAACTCCGGCCCCTTGATATGTATTGGGAGATAACCTCCGTAGTGATCCAAAAAAAAAATGGCCGCTGGCTTCACGAACCCGGCAATCTGGGAGGCTTGCATTAAACCAGGGCAAGTTTCATCCTTCGCGAGCGACTCCGATGCGCCCGCCGCCTCGTTTTGCCCCCCCCCCCGGTCCCGAGCTGGGAAAAAACTGCGTCAAGAACGCCAACTCGCGACGTAGCAAGGAGCATTCAACATCTCGAAAGACAGGCGCGGCATGTACCATTGTACGCATCCTCCATGTGCAGCCTCACCACCCTCGTACTTCCCACTGTGCGACAGCCAAGGCCCAATACGCCAACATGACTCACCAATATCGCCGTAGCTGACTCGTTGGCCATCGATTACGAACACATGAAGGAGATAAGGTGTTGGTTAACTCGTGATTTGGTACAATGCTACTGCCAAGCCTGGAAGTACTCATCCGAGCAGGAAGTCCGTAACGTTGCCTGTATCCTCTGCTGGCAGCTGTAATTAAAAACCTCGTGATTTCGCAGCTCGTGTTGAAGCTATGCTGCTATTTTGAGTCTGTAGTCGTTTCATCACGACGCCGAAATCGGACTCCCGTTGGGATACTTCACATCACACAACATGGTCACTTGCCAGTTGCACTTTTCTCCCTTATCAGAGAACTCAATCAATGCAGCCCCCGTCGATATTGAACCCTGATAAAGCTGGGAGGAAGTAGCATCGCAGATCTGTCTTGCCTCTTGGGCCTTCGTCATGTATGTGAATGCGGCGTTATAAAAGCTGCAAATACAGACATGGGACCATGAGCCAGACTCGTCAACTCAGTCACACGGAGGGGAAATTACAGTGGCGTTACAAAGGCGGTTGCCAAGCCCTGATGGAAGATCACTTTTCATGTTCTTCAAGTGATTTCCATGTTTTCATTTATCCCTGTTGAGAGGGGCGTTTTGTGTGTATCTTGTTTTTTCTTTTCTTCCAAATTGCTTCTCTTTTTCCCGTGTTCTCGTGTTCTCCCGTGGACCGTGGCACCGTCACGTACGTCTCGTAACTCACGTTGAAGTATGTATGTACATAGGTACATACATGCTTGCACCCACGGGCCAGGATCCCACCACCCCGGCTCACCCTCCGTCATCAATGACTAGAGGGGGTGTCCATAGCTCGCGTAGGAAACAGGGGTCACGGCCTGAACTGAAGCCACCGGTGACTCAACGGAGATAAGTAATCAAGCAACGACATTCTACCCGCTCAGCCACACGGCGTGTATATAACAATATGTAATTCCTCACCTGCACAAAACTCCTTGGTCCGTGGTGTAGAAGCAAAGTAGGCGCGCGGGCAGTCTTGTACCGAGTAGACCCGTTTTTTTTTCGGGGCGCTGGTGCTGGAGCTGGCTGGATCGGGGGCAAGGGCGCTACGAATTTGTGGCGAAGCTAGTGCCGGGTTTCTCGTGGCCAAATCGGGATTGCAAGGTCTTTCGGACAAGGCCAGGTCGCTTATAGGCCAGGGCGCCCGCTTCAGCGGATAATTTTCCCCGCCACGCCGTCTGCCGTTTGTCCGTGGTTATCCGTGGGCCGGTGGCCTCGTGGTCCGAGCTTGAGGGGCGACACTAACTAGGGCCTCGATGGATTATGGAGCAGCTGATGCGCCGAGTTGAGCTGTCCCAGTACATTGTACAGACCCAAATCATCCAGTGAAGCACTCAGTAAGCGGTGAAGCCCAGTGAAGCCCAGTGAAGCCCAGTGAAGCCCAGTGAAGCCCAGTGAAGCCCAGTGAAGCCCAGTGAAGCCCAGTGAAGCCCAGTGAAGCTCCCAGTGAAGCTCCCAGTAAAGCATCCAGTAAAGCCGTCAGTTGACGACGCTGCCCGAAGCGTGCCATAGGTGCTGTCTGGACAGCGGACGTACAGCTGGCATAGCGGCTGACCATCAATGTAAGCCCTACGGCCATTTCCTTGGCCCAATCACTTGTACTCCCACAATCTCCCACCTTTGGTCATCTTGGGCATTCATCTCAGCATACTGCGTACGCCATCTTAATCGACCAAACGCACAGTTCTACATCACGATCGGACGTGCCGGCTACGACGCTATTACCTACTGCGATTGAGCTCTGGAAAAAGACTTCTATCGCGTGTGTGTCTCTGCTGTCACCCCAAACTCCCACCGCTGGACAACCGAACACTGCATGCTGCACGCTGCCACATTCACACGCGAATTTTGGGCGGTCGGCCTGATCTGCCTGACAAGTCATTGACACAATCTCACTTTTCCTTTTCTATCTTTCTGACTTGCTCTCTGGCTGGCCCTAGGACTTTGCGGCGGATTTCATCCAACCTAAACAATTCTCCTTTTTTTTCTTTTTTTTTCCTTTTTCCTCTTTTCGCATCGTGTTTCATTTCTTTTTTTAGAAGTCCGCTCCTGGAACATTTATTTCCCATCTGGCTCCCACATTTACGTCCCCCCCCCCACGGCATGGATCAAGAAACCTACTCGCATGGCTACTATGGCCACCCAGTGCCTTCAGCCGCCACGACGGTCAACGCAACTCCCCTCCGCCCTGGAACTCCAAACACGGATGCGAGCCGGAATCACTTTGACAATGATGGCGCATCGTCGCTTCGGCCGGGAAGAAGCACAAATCCGTTTTCCAGCCCGGATGCGTCGCGTCCGGCCTCGAGCTATGGATCCTCGAGTGCGTTGGGCCCGCGCTACGACGTCAACTCGCAGCGCTACTTTCACTCTCGACGTGTGGTAAAGGGCGAGATAGAAAAGCCGTGGCTGGAGAAGAGAGATCCGAAGGAGAAGTGGGTGACGATTATGCCCATTATTGGCATTTTCATAGGCCTGGCGATTTCGGGGTTTCTGGTGTGGGACGGCATTCGCAATGTCGTCCACCACAAGTACTGCCCTGTACTGGACGACAGGTTCGATGGTGGATTCAACACCGACATTTGGAGCAAGGAAGTACAGGTTGGAGGCTTTGGGTATGTTGTCATTGTGTTTGAGAGGAAATGTGATGCCCAGAATCAATACCGCGCTTCATTGTATGGACGCTAACGATTGCTTGTGTGTGTAGAAACGGCGAGTTCGAGCAGACGACAGCCGGCGACGAAAACGTCTTCATAGACGGCGGGAAGCTGGTCATCAAAGCCACGCTCCAGGATGTGGAAAAGGTGGAAAAGAACAATGTCATCAACCTACTCAAGGACGGCACATGCACATCCAAGGACTGGTACAGCTGCGTGGCCGCCACCAACACCACCAACGGCAACTCGAGCATCGTGCCGCCCGCCAAGTCTGGCCGAATCCATACCATGAAAGGCGCCAGGCTCAAATACGGCCGCGTAGAAGTCACGGCCAAGCTCCCCGCAGGCGACTGGCTCTGGCCCGCCATATGGATGATGCCCGTCAAGGACACGTACGGGCCGTGGCCAGCCTCGGGCGAGATCGACATCATGGAGTCACGCGGCAACAACTGGACGTACGGCCAGGGCGGCAACACCATCGTGTCTTCGGCCCTGCACTGGGGCCCGGACCCAGCCAACGACGCATGGTGGAAGACGAACAACAAGCGCCAGGCGCTCCATACGAGCTACAGCAGCGGCTTCAACACATACGGCCTCGAGTGGTCGCAGAAATACCTCTTCACCTACGTCAACAGCCGGCTGCTCCAGGTGCTCTACACCAACTTTGACAAGCCCATGTGGCAGCGGGGTGGCTTCTCCGACTACACCGCCAACGGCACACGTGTGACCGACAACTGGAGTCAGACGGGCAACAACAACGCGCCGTTTGACCAGGAGTTTTACCTCATCATCAATTTGGCCGTCGGGGGCACCAACGGCTGGTTCGAGGACGGCAAGTCGGGTAAGCCGTGGGCTGACCACTCGCCGAATGCGCGCAAGGACTTTTGGGGCGCCAGGGACCAGTGGTATCCGACCTGGACGCAGCCTCAGCTGGAGGTGAGTCGGGTGGTGATGATGCAGCAATGTGACGGGGATGAGGGATTGTGAGGTGCCGACGGCCCGTGCCTCTTTGAATTTTGGTGAGAGGTCTGTTGGATCGGCATTGTGTCACGTGTGTTTGTGTGTGTTTTTCTTCCCATCATGATTATCGCCATCATCGTTATCACCATCGTCGTCGCCTTTATAATCTTGTCTCATCACCACGATGCTATTTCATGTTCACGGACAAAATTTATCTGTCGCCATTTACATTACCGCCATTTCATTTCAAACATTTTTTTCTTCTTATCTCTGGCTGCTAGGCCGCAGCGGTAATACGGTACATAGAATACATGGGAAATTGGAATGGGCACTGCATTTCGTCGCGGGACGGATTAGAGCACCAGGATTTGGACATAATACATACATGCTATCATCATCTCTTCACTGTCTGCTTTGCAGCCCACACCGCATTAGGTACTGTATTTACACCCTCGCCGGTGAACTACAAACTCCATAGTAGATACGCAATCAATCCTTGATTAGTGCACCCAAAAAACAACAACGCGAAATCTCCCCATTCGCCTCGTGTCGCTCGCTCGCTCGCTCGCTCGTCCATCATCATCTCCACAATCCTCCACACAGCGCCATGATTCATCACCGTCACCATGTCCCAAGCAGACATAAGATACACAATGACACACTACGGAGAAATACCCAGCTCCAAGCCACGCCATTTCCCATTTCCCACTTTCCCACTTCCCACTTCCCACATGGCACACCCTCCAGTCCCGTCTCGTCCCGACAACTCAAACCCGCCCGCAAGCCGCGTTCCAAGCCCAAGTCCAAGTCCAGCCTCCCACTGCCCGAGCCAAGACATCCATGATCCGACCCAACGGCTCCTTCCCGTCCCGGCGCCCACTCTCCGTCAAGGTATGTAGCCTGTAGGTCTACTCGCCCACCACGTTGCGAGTGGATAGGTACCGTAAATCATCCAGCTTTGTAGGTATGTAGTCTCTCGCGAAAGGGTCCTTTAGTACCCCATATAGCCTAGCTGGATCCCGATTCCGATCCGCCCTCCACAGCTCAGCCACCGCCTACCGGAGCCGGGATTGTCCAAAGACCGGGGGGGATCTAGGTACGAAGGTGTTCTTCGGCGTACTGTACCCAACGGCACGGTCATCGGTGGGACGGGCTGATTGCTTAATTCACGTTTGTGTGCGACTACATACGGAGTATCTCCGTGCTTTTTGTGTACTGGAGAAGCCGCCATCGGGGGCTAGTTTAGGTAGCTCAAGTTGAGCTTGGGGGGGGGGTTTGTGAAGGAAGGTGTTGGTGGCGCTTTGTTTTGCGAATTGCGTGGGTCTTTTTGGTACTGGTGTGTGGCTGAGGTTCTGGGCCTTTCTGGGGTTTGGGAGGCTTGAGAAGGCGAAATGAGGGATATGTACCTACCTATTACGAATGTGGTTTTATTTTGTGGTGGCGCGTATTGTATGTACATGATTTTGGTAGTGATTTTTTTGGGGGGGGGGGGGGTAAGTCGTTTTGGGGACGGCGGGCTTGGTGGGGGGCGTAAATACTCCGTAGTGGATGGAGATGGGGACGGGAACGGGAAACGAGGAACGGGAAACGGGGAATGGGGAATGGGGGTCCGAGAGCCGATGACTTTGTCGTGATGAAATGTTATTATTGTATGAATCTTGTGATGGTTGATTGATAATGTCTTTGTGATCACGGATTTACATCATGGACTTTTCTCGGCATAGCGTTTTAGACGTTGTCTGAAATCCCGTATGATAAATCGGGTGCGGAGTGCATACAGTATCACAAGCCAATGACCATTTTTGTACCACGTCTTCTCATTGAACACACAAAGCCACAAAGCCACAAAGCCAATTCATTTCGCACATCCCGATTCTTGCATATACGCACCCTCGCCCCCTTTCCCCTTGGCCATGTTTCTCGCGGCATCTTTATTTCCCTGTCCGAATTTCTTCGCCCCCCCGTTCCCCAAACAGGCGATGTAGCTCTCGGCATTGAAAAAGGAGGCTGAAGTAATTGCATCAGGGCTTGGCAAGTTGCAACAAGCTGGAGTTCGAGTGGCTGAGTTCGGAACCATAGCCATGGGACCAGGACTACGAATGCGAGACATTGTCGCATCGAATCATGGAAAAAGCTGGGGAGGTCGTTGACGAAAGAAAGCCGGCAACGAAGGCTCTGAGAATCAAGGCATGTACATATGTACTACGAAGACAGGAAACGATAGAAACGGAACGCAGACGGTTCTTCAAACCCGGCATTGTGGTTGTGGCGATGGGTGTGGAATCGGGAATCGGAATTGAAACGGCAATACATGGCAATGGCAATGGCGGCATAGTTTAGCATAGCGCCACGATGAACGATTTTCTCGTCGGCGGCGTGGAGCCCCGAAGAATGAAAGCGACGCCAGATCGGGAAATGTGGGCAGAATGATGTAAGAACATTCATGATTCAACAACGGCTAACAATCAAAGCAAGACGGTAAAACAAGGAAGCAAACTAAACTACCTACCTACACAACTCTTCATCCGTCTTTGAGACTCGAGAGTCGAGACAATCAATGAACAAGTGTAGACGCCGCTGCGGAGTATAGTCGGAGCGAGCTAAGCGAGAATACAACGCTGCCACACCCGTTCCCTAGGTAGGTAATCTCCATGTCTTATTTCCCCTGAGAGTCCTGACTCCTGAGACGTGAGTCGATGAGGCCATGCCACGAATCGGTACGTATGCCCATTGCCCAGAGTGCTTCGAATGCCGAATGCCATACTCCGTACCGCCAACAGAGACCTTCTACATACCCGACATGCAAGCCTCAAGAAGCGCATATGTACATACATACGGAGTATAGACCCAGAACAAAAAAAAGCACCTTTCACTGCCCAGAAGCCAATGCCATACACAGTAGCACCCTAAAAATATCCCGCCAAGAGAAATCCCAAGAGACACATCCAAACAAACACGACATTCTTCGGGCCGTTCGTGTCCTGTCTATTTTTTTTTTCATTTTTTTTTCACAGATGCCTTCTAAGTTTTGTGTACTATAAATCGTATGTTATGGTGTTTTGAATGGGGGATGCAAGTTGCAACCACTTACAAGGGCGATGGACATTGGAAAATCTTCTTTCTGCGACGCACGAGCCTCGGCCCCGGCCCTGGACCCCCGACACAATGCACATCCCGTCCACCGGAGCCGAGCACGGGCAACTTTGTTTTCTTTTACGGTTAGAACGTACGGAGTTAAATTCGATTGGGTGGAGAATTACAGTATTGGGTTGATTTTGATTCGTGGGCTGGCACTGCGTTCCCGACCGGCCAATGGACTTTGGCCTGGTACCTTGGGTAGTTTTGGTCTGAACTTGAATACCTAGATAGATAGATGACGTGAGACGGTAGATTGGCCTCATGGACAGCTGTCTATCTAATCTACCTATCATGCCGCCGACTACATGATACATATTCAATCACAATAGCAAAGGGTGTCGGAGAATAATCGTGCGATCGCAATGATTTTTTTCAGGGAATTATCTGTTGTTAGGGTCCATTAATGGGGGCCAAGTATACATTCTTGCGCGTGACGGATCGCCCGTACCCGTCGTGCTGGGTGGGCTACCTAGTGGGGAGATACTCCGCATGCTTCGGGAGAGGTGCCGTGGTGTGGCATGTAGAGAGATATCATACAGTAGGTACCAGTATAGAAGGCTGAAGCCGGTAGGTATGTAAAAGATAAGGGAAAACTCACTTGGCCAGAATCATCAAAGAACGGTAAATCGCTGCGTGTTCGGAAATGATGAATGACGGACGGCATTTGCACATGCGCCACTTTGGCCCATCAATTGGCCACCCGCGGGCCACCGGTGCAACACGCTGCCAGCTGGCCAATGATACACCGCATAGGAGAGCTATGCGTTCTTTCTTTCTTTTTTGTCTTCTTTTCTTTGTTTTGTCTTATGTATCATGATTCTTGCCAGGTGCGTTGTTCCCCACGCCGTGTTCGCGTGCGTTACTTGGTTTGGTGGTTCTCATGCGGTCATGAGAGGCTCACAGGTGACAGCCTACCTATAGTACAGGCCCCAGGGGCTATAACAGCGGGTCTGACTCAGCAGCTCAAACAAGCTCAAACAGACCGACCGTCTGCCAGGGTATGTAGACGGTAACTCCCCCTGCTCAGGAGGCCTTATTCCCGCGATTAATCCCTCGGGGCCCAGATGCCAGATGGCCAGCGTTTTGGCTAAAAGATGACAGGGCGGGCGGGAGACTGCGAACCTTCGGAGCTTGAGCCGTCTAAGCCAGGGCCTGCCGAAGCGGCGAATCGACCTACCTACCCTCTTGAACTGCTCAATGCTGCCAACTTACAAGGCTTTTATGCTTAGGCCATACCAGTAACTTGTGATGCCGTCTGAAATCTCCATTGACTGACTTATTCCATACAGTACATACATAGGTAGGGTAGGGCTGAGCTTACTGGTGCGTATTCAGCAGATCCACGAGGTTCGTCGCGGGTCCGGAAAACGGCCGCGTGGAACACCCCCCTTGAAAAAGCAAAAGAAAAAGAAAAGAAACATGGTCGAGCGGTGGGCTTTGAGTCATACAATGCGACACCGTCATCATACTCTGCCATCCGGCATTTAAGAGGTATGTAGCAGAATGCGACACGAAACGGCATCGATCCGTCACCTGGCTGTGCCGACAAGGGCAACAACCTTGATCCCTATCGCGCACGAGTGCACATCATGGCAGATCATACAACACGACGAAGGTATCATGATGGGTTTGTCTGCCATCACATGATCACGGTCACAGTCAGCAAGTAGTTTGGCCAGAAGCCGGGCCGGATACTGTTGAACTGCAGCCGCTGCCGGCGGCGCATGACGGTGATTGCATGCATAGTCAGATGCACGCCATGCCTCGTGCCGCATTCGCAACACAGCATACATACGGTATACCTTTTCTGGAGTCTGTACGGGTAGGTATACGGAGTAGAGACTGACCAGGACCTCGGCTGGCTACAGGCTGCAGGAATACGAGATCCATTGACTTCGGAGTCCGGGCGGCGAGGGGTCCTCGCATTTGCATGTGCTGAACAACTGGTCGTCTTCACGTTGCCTTGAAACTGTTTCTTCTTTGTGCTTTGTGCTTTGTGCACCTTCTTTAAGCTTTCTGCATTCTGCATTGGTTTTCTGCATGCTTCATTGTGTATTGCTCGGCCCTGGGCAGGTCCATTGCCTTATTAAAGGGGTCCCTATAACAAATCTGCCATATCACCATGTCACTCCGTTTTCCATGTCCACAAGATCAAAGGCTGAGCTGTGAGTCCGTGACTGTGCTGCGTTGCCCAAAGCAATTGAATGTCGCAGGCAACGTTACGCGCTTGAAGTTTGTCCCACATGGATCGGCCTGTGAGAACGATGAAAGGCCTGCTTGCTTGCTATGCCAATCCACAATGAATCAAAGTGGTTGCTTCTCGTCGTCGAACGCGTGACAGAACGTTTGCGAAGCAAAGATAGAATGATGGCGACGCCACCGCACGTTTGGTCAATGGTTTGTCCTGAGCTGACTTGGTCTCTGGCTGACATGTAGATATCCGTAGGGCTGTAGTCGGTTCGTTGGGCTGGAAACTTCCGCTGTCGACGTGTTGCGTGAGCATATGTGAATCGTTCCTGCCGTTCTGGTCGAATTGCGATTACGATAATAATCTGTCTGGTGTCACAAACTAAGGCAGGAGCTGGTGCGCCACAGAGGACTCAGGAGCAGTTGGCAGGGGCGTGGGTCATGGCGGGCAGGGAACGGGGCAGGGAACGGGGCAAGGGGTCGCCAAATGGCCGAGAGAGCGCTCGGAGACAAGATGGGAGCTAAACTATGTACCCGAACGGGGAAAACCCGGAGCGGATTTGATGGTTGAATAGACATGTATGTACGGAATATGTACTGCACCTATAGACTATAGTGAATGGTACCATGGTGGTCGTTCGACAAGCCACGTTACAATGCATCGACGCCACATCAGTAGCCGCATCTGCGTGCAAAGCCGTGACAAGCTGTGGAAACCGACTTGTTCCAGGAACACGCCAGATGCTTGATGCTCATTGCTGGCACAAGACGATGCGCACCAGTTGATGCTGTCTTGCTTTCGCCTGCCTCGCCTATCTCTGCCCCGCCGCAGCGCTAGCCTTTGCTGCTGCAGCGCAGCTTCAGGCGGTTGCAGAGCCCATCAGCCGCTGGGCCGTCCCTGAATAGGCGCCCTTTCTAGGCCCTTTTAGACGGCCAAGCGCCAAACAGCGGGTCAATCGATGGCTCCACAGGGAGGATTGGCGGCCAGAGGGTTCGCCGCGGCGGAGACGAAAACTTGCCTCGCTTATCGTCTCTCGTCGCTTCGTCACGATTTTGGCCCTCATACTCTGGAGTCTGCACACTCGTGAGTCGTCGCTCCGCATGATCTGCAGCACCTTTCAACTATCGGTCACTACGGTCCGGACTTCGACATCTATCCTGGCGGCCGACAGCTGTGTTTGCATCACGCGACGGACATATGCCCGGCTTCGCTGCCCGGAGCGAGATTTCTGTGCGCTCGTCATGCCCTCGTCGTGTGCTCGTCGTGTGCTCGTCGTGGGGCCAAATGATGAGCGGGTGCTACAGGTCTACCACGGGTCTGCCACGCACCGAGACGAAGTGGGAAGTTATCCACCGTTTCTTACGGCAGACGAACACTAGACGAAGATGATGGTGAAGATGGCGTCACAATTTACAAACATGCTCTTCTCGTCTGATTCCCGTCTCAACGGATGTCTTCCCGGGCGAGCGGTCAAGGCGACCGCCACTTGCAAGCCACGCTCGACTGCCGCCTCTTTTTCCACAAACGCACTTCGGACCCCTTCTTCAACTACATACTATGGAGTATGTACTTACATATTCCGTGAGAAGCAATACCCAGAACAACCCAAGGTAGGGAAGGGGGTCAGGTCCACTCCGACCACTCCGAATTACTTCAACCACTCCAACCTCCAACACGACGGGTCGAGATCGAAAGAAACGCCACAAAGCCCCCAATCTCGCCCACCTTTTCCCCAAAGAGTCGGCCGTCCCTTCACCACTTCACGAGACACACCCCTCACATCCATCACCCCCTTGGGCATTACCCCTCCTCGGTTCCTCTCATGTGGAATCGGCCTCGGGCTCGTGGTCACTGGTGAGCTTTTGTTGGCACTTGAACGCCCACCGCAACGGCACCGCAACGGCACCGCAACGGCACCACCCCGAGCCTTGGACATCAGCTTCACACGTACAGCGCAATCTCGGCTTCATGGCGTGTCATCCCACTCAAACCTGTTCTCCGGCTTCGGGGAGGCTTCGGGGGGCTTCGGGCCTTGGCTGCCTTCTGCTCCTGGACACCGACATGTTGCATGCTCGCGCTCTCATCATCTCGTATCCTGCGTATACCGTTCTGATGCTCGTCTTCTCTGTGCCCTCTTTCTTCCCTCATCGTGACACAAAGGCTGAGCCTCGGGATGGACATCGAATGGTATGGGTCAGGATGAGTCGGGCTTCGGATCGCTGTTGAGACTCGTTCTCGTCGCACTATATTTTTTTTTCTCCTTCTCAGTTAGCTCTGAGACAAAGGCAGACTTATGGAGAAGGCAGTACATGTTGCGGCCCCACGATTACGTGCTATACAGTCTACTTCTCCGAGCAAAACGTGAAGCACTCAGAAGCACATCCCACGAGATGTACACGTACTGCCCACACCCCCCCCCCCCCTCCCCTTGTCCACTCCCCCGGTCCTGTCCGAACCCCGCCAGCATGCGTTTGGAAGAAAAAGATCGCAGAGAATCTTCTTGTAAGTGGTTTCCCACCTTTTGCTGCGGTACGACCTACAAGAGCATTATTAGCCCACAGTCCCCTATTTGTGACGTCCTTGCTTCTCTCCGTCTTCATATGCTCCCGACCTGCATCCTGTCTTTCTTGAAGTTTCTTTTTATTTTCACACATTATTTCATTCATCATTGAACGGTTTCCTGAGCCTTCCTGTGCCTCCGTTTTAGTACATACCGGACCATTTCTTCGGCTTGATTCGAGCATCAGCACTCGTTTTGAAACAAGCCTTAGTCGCCTCTGTTACCGTATCGGCATCTACCATACCCCTGGTGCACGAAGAAGAGGAAAGAAAGCAGGCAAAAGAGAAAACAAACTTAAGATTGAACATCCACGACCATCATTTGATCAAGCTAGGAACTGCGTCATCCCCAACAGACGCGCAACCTTCTGACTTGGCGACTCCAACACCTGGTCGTCTCGTCTTGCGCTGAGGTCGTTAACCCATTTCTCACCATGGGTGTCTTCAGTTACTTCAAGGCCAGCAGCACGAAAGCTGAGCCTGCTGCTTCACATCCCCAAGCCCAAACCGATGATGCATCATGGCGGCCAAATCAAAGCCAACAACCGTCTGCTCTCTCGGAAAAGCCCGCCTCGTCAGAACACAGTCAGGGCAATGATATGGAGCTGCAGCCGCCGATACCTCGGTTTCACTCGCGACCACAGTCCATCTCTGCCCGATCAGACCGATCCATACCATCGACCGGGGGTAGTAGTTCCATGTTTCTAGATGACATCAAGCATGAAGTCATGGTGAACTATCTGTACCAGCAGCAATGTTCTCAGCTCTGGGTGAGTGACGGGTCCGGCGAGATTGAGGGAGTTCTGCTTCGCAAGGTCCGCGGACATTACATGGCGTGCCCTCCACAGCTGGGCAATTCCCCCTTTGCCATGGCATGCACGGCGATGAATGTGCAGTGCGCCATGACGGTGAATTCCCGGGTTATCAAGACTTTCCTCCAGTGGTCACCCGATGCTGTCGACGTCCCTCTGATGAACGGCTTGAGGGTGCAGATCCTGCCGACGGTCGACGATCTTCCCCGGGCCCGAAAGCACCAGTTTGCGGCGTTTGTGGCCTCAGAGGGCCTCTTGGTGGTATGGGACGACGATCCAATGCACATTGTCCAGCGTGTCAAGGCCATTGAGTCGGAGCTCATGGAGCTTGTGTGGAAAGCCGGAAACACGGATGACGAGGAAGATGAGAAGAAGGGCGGCGCCACCATGTTTGAGGCTGAGATTGATGAGGAGAGCGGCGAAGTGAAGCCTGAAAAGCGGCCGGTCCACTTGCAAAACACGGTTCTCGTTTCGCTGACCCTGATTCTGGTGACGGTCTCTCTCGGTGCAGCTTGGCGCGAGCTGGCCACAGAGGTATCAGTGGACGGCGACTTTGTCCGACTGGCGCTTGTGGCTCTATTCCCCGTGCAAATCTTCTTTACACTCTTCTTCGCCCAGGTCATTATTGGCTGTCTGGCACAGATCTTTGGCCCCATCCGCCAACTGACAATCAACTCCAAGTTCTATTCCGCGAGACCACCTCCCCGCCTGCAAACCTCCGTCTTGCCTCACGTCACCATCCAGTGCCCCGTGTACAAGGAGGGCTTGCAGGGCGTCATTGTCCCGACGGTCAAGTCGATCAAGCAGGCCATGTCGACGTATGAGCTGCAGGGCGGTTCGGCCAACATGTTTGTCAACGATGATGGACTGCAGCTGATTTCGGAAGAAGACCGCCTCGCGCGCATCGAGTTTTACGCCGACAATAGCATCGGGTGGGTCGCTCGTCCGAAGCACGGCGAGAACAGCTTCACGCGCAAGGGCAAGTTTAAGAAGGCCTCCAACATGAACTTTGCCCTCATGATCTCCTGCAAGGTCGAGGAGAAGCTGCAAGCCATCCACCGCCCCTATGAATGGAGCCAGCACGATGAAGCTCAGGCATACGAGCAAGCTCTGAAGGAAGTCCTCGAGGAAGATGGCCGCGCCTGGGCCGACGGCAACATTCGCGTCGGCGACTACATCCTGCTCATCGACTCCGACACCCGTGTCCCCGCCGACTGCTTCCTCGACGCCGTCTCCGAAATGGAGCAATCCCCCGACGTGGGCATCATGCAATTCTCCTCTGGCGTCATGCAAGTCGTCCACACCTACTTTGAAAACGGCATCACCTTCTTCACCAACCTCATCTACTCCGCCATCCGCTACACCGTCTCCAACGGAGACGTCGCCCCCTTTGTCGGCCACAACGCCGTCCTCCGCTGGTCCGCCATCCAACAAGTCTCCTATCGCGACGAAGACGGCTACGACAAATTCTGGTCCGAAAGCCACGTCTCCGAAGACTTTGACATGTCTCTCCGCCTCCAGTGCAACGGCTACATCATCCGCCTCGCAGCCTGGGCCGGCGAAGGCTTCAAAGAAGGCGTCTCCCTCACCGTGTACGACGAACTCGCCCGCTGGGAAAAGTACGCCTACGGCTGCAACGAACTCCTCTTTCACCCAATCCGTACTTGGCTCTGGCGCGGACCCTTTACGCCCCTGTTTCGACAATTCCTCTTCTCCAATATTCGCTTCACGTCCAAAATCACAGTCGTGTCCTATATTGGGACATACTACGCCATCGGCGCAGCCTGGATCATGACTGCCGTGAACTATTTCCTCATGGGCTGGTTCAATGGGTACCTAGACAAGTACTATGTCGATTCATGGAAAGTCTGGTTCTCCATCATCATCGTCTTTAATGGATTGGGGAACGTCGCCCTCGCGGTGATGAGGTACCGAGTCGGGGAGAGGAGTCTGCTGTGGGCTCTATTCGAGAACTTCAAGTGGACCATCATGTTGGCGATTTTCTTGGGCGGCTTGTCGCTGCATGTGAGCCAGGCGCTTCTGTCGCACATGTTTGAGGTGAACATGACGTGGGGAGCGACGAGTAAGGAGGCCGAGTTTTCGAATTTCTTTATCGAGGTGCCCAAGGTTTTGAAAAAGGTGAGCCATTCCACACTGCTCTTTCAGGTCCCCTATTATTTGTTTTTGTTTCTTTCGTGTTTTCTTTCATGTTGGTGGATGGGTGTGTGTTTGGCCTTTTTGGGTTTTGTTGAGTTTTATTCATGGTGCCTCAGCTGCTATAATAGCAACGAGGCTTATAAGGAGGGGGAGTGCCCCTCCCTCTCTCCCTCTCTACCTTGTTTGCTGCCTGCGGCTGAATCCCAGGATTACTTATTTTTTGGGGGGGGGAATTTCACAATCCCGACTTGATTGGTTCAATCGACTCTGTGCAAAATGCTAACTGTGTTGGTTAGTTTAAATTCTCGATGCTCTTCTCCCTGATAGCCATCGCTGGAATGATCGTCTTGGCCGTCGCGCCGTTTGTGCCGCACGATTGGCGCATTACAGATTTCGTGGCCATTCTGCCCATGGCGACTGTTGCGGCGAGTCACTTTTTGTTGCCGCTGGCGCTGAATCCGGCCCTTATGACGTTTTCGTGGTAGTTGACGGGGTATACAGACGTCTTTACACTTTTTTTCTTCTTTTTTTTTTGGTTTGGTTTGGGCGGCAGGCAGCATACGCGTGCTGCGTGCATATATTCGAGCATCCGAGAAGGCCTGTGTTGATCACATACACAACTTCAACACGGCGACTCGCACATACTCACGGCTCGCGACGACCATGTGTAATCACACACACACAACCTTCTACACAGATCCACAATGCACATACACATACTTACGAATGAGACGATCATGTGTATTCACGAACCCTTGACGCCATATTGCTTGCATACTTATCATATCCATTTCACGTGCCACAATCAGGGCACTCCCATATAGACGGGACCGGCGTTTTTTGCTAAGCATCTTCTTTTCAGCCACGCACGTCTCTTCTCACAGCCGCGAGACAGGCTTGTTTATCTCCCCATATTGCCCTCTTAATAGAACCGTGTCGGGACTTGGGGGGACATTTGCGGTCCCCGGCACAGTCGCCGCCTAGGCCTGGGATGATTTAAAATTTGGAGGAAGCAGGGCATCATGATTGAGGGGGAGGTATATATAATCATACGACAATGGAGGTTAGACTGCTTGAGTTTTCAGTAGTATTCAGTGAGCTGGGTTACGGGTATATATAGACAGACCTTGGACTGCGGGCATACCAGAGTATGTATGACGCGGGGGATCGGGAAAGAATTAGAACACAGAACCGATCGTAGATGGGCAGCTGCCTCGCAATATATTATCTACCTACAAGTTTTCCGCTTCGTGTGTGCGAGCGTATATTTGTGTCTATATAGTCATAAGGGTGTCGTCTTCCTATACCGATCATCTATTGCCAACTCTTCATCTTCGACAATTCACAATCCATTTCCGCTGCAGCCCAAGGAGGCGGACACAATAACACTAATCACCTATCTGGAACGATCACCGCGTCTGCCTGCCTTGAAGGGCTTTGCGACATTGCGCCCCAGAATCGATTTCAGGCTCGATTTGGCCATGTATGACTTTGCGGGGCAACGAGCGCATATTGTTCAGATGAATGCGTAGACCCGTCATGGATCAAGCAAAAGGTCGATGACAATGAGCCTCAGATCTATGTTTCAAGACCTACGCTGAAACCGACTTGTCTGCGAACCATATAACAAACGACCACGCCTAGACGGCCAGAGAGCCAGATAGAGAGACACTGTGTTTGAGACAAGGCACGCACACTACATTGATGCATCCGAGCATGTGACACGTTGACATGGCGGCGCATGGTTCCGACAAGAACACAATTGGTCAGAATGATGAGAAACGAGATTGTGTTTCTCTTTGTGTTTCTCTTTGAAGGTGAATGGGACTGAATCACCGCAAGGGGAGTCGGGATCTAGATCAGATCGGTGGTAGACGGACGGTCATGTTACATTCTGAGACTACATAGCTAGTAAAAACGAAGCGAAACGGAAACGGAAACGCCTCTATGCAAGCCAGAAATACAAGTAAGTCTATCTGATTTGTGTCTCATCCATCCACACAAGTCTCCAAATTTTGTAGCAACCCAACCAAGTATTCAATTTCAGGATACAAGTTTGAACCATTGTCCCATTTCTTCATACCAGGCAGCTTTTCATTCATCACCTATCCCAGGAACTTTTTGCATCTATCTCCATCGCCATCACTTCGCATCACATCGAATGCCCCAAAAGCAAACAAATATCATGCATGCAATCCACAGCACCACATCCAAGTCGGCGCCCAGGAGTACTAAGCTCCCAAGGCCACAAAAAAAAAAAGTAAAGCAAAGCAAAGCAAAAACAAGACCCAAAAATTACAACCATCTCAAAAAGGTAAAAAAGAAGAAGGAAAAAAAAAGGGGGCCACAAACCGAAAAAAAAACGACAAAGGTCAAGAAACAAGGCATTGATTACTCCTCATCATCCGTATCCACAGGATGAGGCGTCCCCTTCGGACTATTCAACCACTCAATATGGCGCAACCGCCTCCGCACCTCCCGCTCCTTAACCTCCTTCTTCGTCATCTTCTTCTTCTTCTTAGCCCGGAACTTCATATCCGAGTTATCCTCCACACCCGAGTTCACCGCGCTCGACACAACAGAGCTAGCCGCCGTGCTGGTCACGCCGCTCCCCGGCCGGGAATCCTCAAAGCGGTCCAGCGAGACGGCCGCAGTGCCACGGTGTGCGACGCGTCCATCGTTGACGAGCCATTGCTCTGAGCAGAGCGCACCGACAAATTCCTCGTTGTGGGAAATGAGGATCACGCCGCCTTTGAATTCGCGGATCGCGACGGCAAGACCGCCGAGGGAGTCGCGGTCCAGGAAATTGGTCGGTTCGTCGAGGACGAGCAAATGGGGGTTATTCCACATGGCGCCGGCGATGACAACCTTGACTTTTTGACCGCCGGAGAGGGAGCCAATTTCGTTATGGTTGGCGATTTCGGGGTCCAGGCCGAGGTCGTCAAAGTGCTTGGAGATGACGGAGGGCTGGAGCTCACGGTAGCCGAGACCTTCGCGGGAGGCTTCGTGGTCGTCGAATTCTTGGACGAGCTTGTCGAAGCCGAGCTCGATGAGGGTCTCGCGCGAAATTTGGGTGTTGTATTTGGGGAGGAGGTTTCGCCATTTGCTGGATGGATGTTAGTATATATGATGCGATGGGCAGCTTCACTTCTTCATCTCATCTCATCTCATCTCGTCCGCATCGGGGAAAAGGGCACTTACACTTCATATTGGAACGTCTTCTTGTACTTCTGACGACCAACGAGAGACTCAACCTGTCTCGCCGCATTCCCATCCTTCAAATCCACCCACTTCTCCATCTGTTCCTTGTCCTGGTCGGAGAGCACACGCGTCTGCTTCATGTGCACCTCACGATCATCGCCGTTGGCATAACGCCACTGCAGGTACTGATTAGGAGTCTTCTCGAGATGCATCTCGACGTGCTCCAGGGCGTGCTGCTTGATGTAGCCGATACGCAAATTAGGATGCTTCTCGACCTTGCCCGTGGTGGGAATGGTTTCACCGGTGAGCAGCTTGATGAGAGTGGACTTGCCGGCACCGTTGGGCCCAATGATGGCAACACGCGACGACAAGGTCAGCTGGCAAGTGACGTCGGAGAGCGAGGGCTTGGGCGCCTTGGGGTACGCGTAGGAGACGTTGCTCATGCGGATGATGGCGCGGGTCTGGGACTTGACGCCGGTGAGGATACCCGGAGGCGGGAACTTGAACTGCACGTTGGAGGCGGACAGAGTGTAGTAGGCCTTGGCCTCGGGTCGCTGCTCGACAAAGGAGGCAAGGTTGCCCTTGAAGCAAGCCAGTTTCTTGCCGGGCTCGTAGTGGTAGATGTCGGTCGTAACATTATCCAGGAAGCCCGAGTCGTGAGAGACGATGAGACTGGTAATGTCCGGGTGCGTCTTGAGGTAGTTCTCGAGCCAGGCAATGTTGGCAACGTCCAAGTGATTTGTCGGTTCGTCGAGCAATAGCACGTCGGCCTTTCGCAACATGGCACGCGCCAGGGCGAGCTTCATCTTCCAGCCGCCAGACAGCGAGCCGACCTTGTGGGATTGACGACCCTCGGGCCCGGGTGTGAAGCCAAACTCGGTCAGGACCTCGGAGATGTGCTCAATGCCCTGGGGCCCAATTTCGGGATCCTTGGCGACGAAGTCAAGAATAGAAATGTCGGCGTCCTCACCCTGGTTGTGCTCGACGTAGCACGTGCGCAGCACATCCTGAGGAGGGAAGCCCTCCAACTTGCCGTTGGCAATCGATCGCATCAGCGTCGACTTGCCCGCGCCGTTGCGGCCGCAGAGACCGTAGCGGTGGCCCTTGAGCAGACGGAGGTTCGTGTGCGACAGCAACAGCATACCGCCGTACGCCAGCGAGAAGTCGGCGTTGACAATTTCCACCTCGCCGTCGTCCTCCTTGTCAGGCACGCCAAACCGACGCTCGTGCTCCTCCACATAATGCTGCTGCATGGCGGTGGCAATCGCGTCGGCCGCGGTAGCATCTTGCACCAGCGACTGCAAATAAGGAGCGATGCGTGCGCTCACGCGGGTCACAAAGCGGAAGTTGACAGCGGCGGCGACCATGTCACCAATGTAGGTGCGCGCAAGCTGGACGAACTCGGCCTGGCCAACGAGGACACTGCCGTTCTTTGTGAGGTGCTCGTCCATAAGCGCTGACACGTCCGAAGCCGTGGTTCGTGCGGCCACTTCTTTGTCACCGGCCATGGCCTTCTCCATAACGTCCAAGGCCCGGTTGGCAATCTCACGCACTTCGGGCAGCGATGCCCTGTCGGCCACAGACTTGATACCCGGGCTCAGCTTGGGCAGGAAAGTTCTGGCCTCGATGGGATCGTGGACGAGCTTGGTCAAATTCTCAGTAATGACGCACGTCTGGCGCAAGACTTCCTGTGCGGTGTTGGGCGAGTTGAGGGATCGCTCCAGAAAGGGTGTCAGCAGAGCCAGGACGGGCGACGTGACAATAGCCACAAAGGTGGTCTGGGACAGGGCGTGGATGGCCTTCTGGGTCGACTGCGCAGAAGGATGCTGCATCGTCTCGACGAGGAGGGGGATGCGAGGCGCCACGTCGTCGTTGGACAGCAGCGACGTCAGCGAGTGCATCGTCTCGAGCGCCTGCTTCTCGACCTCGGTCTTCAAGTCGTGCATGCCGCCCTCAACTAGAGGAATCAAGCCAGCGAGCTTGGCACCCATGGCCTCGCGGAGAATGTCCTTGTCGACGGCCTCCTCTTTGCTGCCGCCAATGGTCAGCTTGGCCTTGTCGGCCATCTTCTGAAGCAGCTTGTAGGCGCCCACAGTGCCTTGCCACTTGCCCGTCTTCTTGCCTAGGTAGGTCGACAGCACGGGCAGCAGGCCAGTCACGAGCGCCTCGGAGCTCAGGTTGTTGAAGAGGGCATCGAGTCCGTACTGAGCAGCCTCGCGCACAACGGAGCCCTTGTCTGCCAGTGCGTCCAGCGCACAGGGCACCATGTCGCTCTCCTGGCAGAGGAAGACGACCTCGGAGATGGGCTGTTTCGGGGGGAACCGCTCATACACGGCACCCAAGAGGTTCTGGGCGCACTCTCGTCGAAGAGGGTTCTTCTTGTCGGCGGCGGCCTTCTTCACCTCGGCCAGCACGCCGTACTGTTGCAAACCGGCATAGCCGACCGACTCGAGCAAGAGCTGGCAAAGGCCGTAGCTAGCATCAACAGACGCTGCCGAAGTCTGAGCACCAAAGATGGTCTCAAAGAAGGCAGCCACGTCCTCCTGCGAGGGCGGGGGACCGGCATCCTTGGATACCATGGTCGGCGGTGACACGGGATGAGGCATCGTGATTTTGAGATATGATTTGTCGAATAAAGGTTTTTTTCTTTTTTTTGGTTTGATTTTTTCGTATTTTCTTTATGATGTTTTTCTCGTCCTGCCTGTTTTCAAGTCGAGGTTCGGACAAGGCAGCGAAATCGTCAGATAGAGCGAGCAGTGTCCAGGCGCAGTTGTCGCTGCACGCTGTCTCGGTTTTGGTCTGGGAGTCTCTCCTTGCCTTCTGCAAATTGGCAGGAGACGAGAGAAGAAGAATAAACGAAAGGAACACAACGAAAAGCAAGAACAGAATCAACGGATGAGTGGAGATGTGTGTGTAGAAAGCAAAAAGTTGGTGACCGGAAGCGTCGCTCCGTCAGCGAGATGTGGTGCAGAGAAGACCCTGAGCGACTTACTCAGCGTGGCTTGACCAGTCAAAGCGGGCGGAATGCCGATTTTTTTTTTTAGGGAATGGGATTTTTTACCCCCCTTTGCCCCTTATCAGGGATGCTACCGACTGGAAATCTCTTATCACCCCGCCCGCCCCACGGGCATTCAGGGGTACGTACTCCGTACCTCTGCTGGTTTTTTTCGTGTGTTGTAACTTGTACTCCGTAGACAGTAGGTGACTCGTCGTGGAGACTTCGGTTCACCGACGCTAAGAAACCTTGTCGTCGGAGTTGTCCATCGTCGGTTTCCGGATCTGGTTTCCTCCACGTGGGCCGCTCATAGCTTCTCGTGTGAAATTGGATAGTGCTTCAAAACATTACGCTCAACGCCACGCGTGTCACCCCAAAACCTTCGGTCAGTCATCAAGTCACAATACGTAGGACTACAAAACAATTGGTCGGTAGGATGTCCGGCCCGATGAAGCAGTAGGTATGTAACACACGCCTTGTACATACACACGCACACATAGGTACACACGTTTTTTCTCACATCCACTTACATATACAAACTCACTCACTCCCTTATAAACACCGTGATATTACACTCTATTGGAACTTCTCACCAAACCACACGCAACGTTGCCTCAGATGGTAGTAATTGCCTCAAACGTGCAGTAGGCTCCGTCAGGAGTTACTTAGGTATCACGGAGTGCGAGCCTACCCCACCGCACAAATTTTTGTGAGAATATCACGAAATCCATTCTCTCTCGCGTCTTTTCCCTTGAGAAAGAAATAAGAAGGACAACACGACAACACACAGATCCTCACTGTTTCTTGTCTGTTTCTTGTCTGTTTCTCGGCGTTAAGCTCTATGAGCCGACACTCACATACACACATACACACATATGCTCAATAGACTCACACTCTCGCACCAAACAAACACACACACACACAAAACATGCCGCTGTATTTGCGCTCAAATCTATATAAGTCAACAACAATCGAAACAAAACTTTGCCACACACCCCCCAGACAAGAAACAGCTACCATACAAGTAACTCGAGCCTTGAAACATTAGAATTAGAGCACTCAAGACTCAAAAACACAGCTCAGTCCTCCCTCTCTCGCAATAACAACACCCCCTGTGAAAGAACGGTGCGCCAACGGCGGGTATATAATAAAAACCAAAAGAAAAAAACACATTATGGTATAGCTTTGTTCGGTCTCCACTGGGTGTCTCGCTCAGTGGAATACGGAACTATTTTTGCGTTGTCGACATTCGCTCGACGCTTCCACCTATCTAGACACTCCAGATATACGTTTGCTCCTTGGTCCTGAAGCATGCGGGCAAAGGCCATGGAGAGCAAAAGGCCAAAGAATGCAAAAATGAGCATGAAAAGCAAAAGAAGAAAGAATAAGTAAACAGTCGAGTGATAAGGATAATCAGCCGCAGTGCGCGCTATGTGCAATCTACTCGCACATGTAAACAGAGAAAAACAAAACAGGGATCAAACAAGTAGGACAGCGCAAGAAAGATAAAAAGGGAATTGGTAAAGTAAAACCCAAAGGAGGTAATAGAAAACGGAGAAGAAGAAAGATAGACCGTATTAAAAGCGCGTAGAGATCCCATAAAAAGATCAAGGTGGAAACACTACCTGTCGTCCTGTCATATCAAGCCTTCTCAGCCGACGCTAGTTGCGCAACACCGCAGGCCCCTGAAACGTAGCCGACGTTCCCGGCCGTCTCACATTCTCCATCTCCACGCCCACTCCAGCATGGCTATCATGCTTCACGTCCAGCATGCCCTCACGGTGCATCCCCAAACGCTGATCCCCAGTCGTGTATTTGCTCTTGAAGCGATAATAGGCCGGCGGCCTCGGGCGACACAACACAGCTGTCAGATTTCGAAGCCACGTCCCCTGGCTATACGCGCGGAAGCGCTCTTCTTTGGCGAATTTATGCGAGAAAATGAGCTCACGTGTTGTTTCTCCGCGGGACATGAGAAATAGGTGGTAGCCCATGAGGCCGCCTGGGTAGATGAAGCAAAGGAGCCCAAGGAGGACGAGGGCAAAGGGTACGCGGAAGTGGTCGATGGATTCGCTAAAGGAGATTTCCTGGCGCTGCATGTAGACGAGGAGTTGGGTTAGGCTGGTACCGATGAGGTAGGCGGAGAGGATGGTGGCAGAGGAGACGAATGTGAAGAAGTAGCGGTAGTTACGCTTGCCGACACAGTTGTTGAGCCACACGCAGTGGTGGTCGTGGCCTTCGATGCAGTTGTCACATAGGCGGCAGTGGTGGGCGCGGGGAGGGCGCCAGATGTTGCAAGTTCGGCAATACTTGACGGGTACTTCCATCGCTGCAGTAGTGGGCTCGGCTGATCTAATTAAGATCCAGCCATTCCGGGGAGGAGCCAGGCGCAGGGGATCGTCGTCGTCGTCTGTCGGCGGGAACCGATGAAGGTTGCGTGGAAGAATCTAGACGTTTGTGGTTAGACTGGGACGATCTTGCAGAGGGTGGGTGGGATCAAGATAGGCAGTGTTAGGCAATATGACAACGTACCCCGGGATTCGACACAGAAGCATGTATAAACGAAGACAAGCAAATAAAAGTCAAGTACGCAAACACAATTGGCACCGCCGGCGAAATATTCTCCCACAGCCATGGCGCCTCAAACCCGAAAAACAGAGCGCACGGAACAACGAGAAACAACCCCGTCACCACATTGATGGGCGTGTGCTTTGTATTTTGGAATCTGCCCCCCAGACAAAACACGGTGTTGCCTTCAAAGTATTGGTGGATCTTGCCGGTATTCGTCTCCTCTTTAGCACGCGCAGCCGTCGCCGTGGACACTGATGGTCTCGCGTCGGACTGAGAGTTCATCCGGGCAAAGCGTGGGGAGGAGGCCGTCGAGGAAAGCTTCTCAGCGCCTTCCGCGCTTCGATGGCGACCGCCCTGTGCGAGCTCGGCTTTTCCTTGCAGGAGAAAACTTGACCGAAACGACCTGGGTGATCTGGATGGGCTGGGTGGGCCATTCGCGTCTCGATAACTTCTGTCGACCTTGATGTGCAAGTCCTGGCTCTGGCCGCGTTTGTTCTGCAGCGGCCGCATGCTTTCGGACATGCTGCCAGTGTGACGCCGACCGGTACTCGGGCTGGCCGTCATGCGGCCAAAGGTTTCCTGATCTGTCACTTCGGTGCCGCGGGAGGGGGGAGGCCGCATGCTGCCAGCCGCTCCGCTGACTCGACGATGCGGACTGACCACGTTCCGGTTATTATCGCCTGGTGAGCCATCAATGACACTGTCTCCCATATCTGTTTGATCGTCGTCGATATTGGCCTGCGTATGTTGTAGCTGTTGGTTCACCGGGACCGGTCTCGCGCTGGGTGCTCGCTGAGCTTGGAGCTTCTGCGAGCTCAATGGCCGAAAAAATGCACCCGATGTCAAAGCAGGGGCATGACTCCTCGTTGTCAAGGTTGACGCTCGCCCTGATGCCGTCGTGCTTGCAATGCTACCCCTGTTCGGATGCACTCCCGCAGCGGCAGCAATGCCTTTCCGCCCTACTTGACTTAGTCTCGCAGTAGCCCTGGAGGAGGCCAAAGTTTGCGCAGTCCCCGGACGTGAGGCTGTGTCAGCGCCTTGAGGTTGAGCAACATGTTTCGTGCCAAGCTCTTTCTCGCCACCGACATCGCTAATGCGAGAAGAGACGACACTCGCGGGCCTCTGATCCATGCTTGCATATTGGCCTGAAGGCAATCCAGTATCGTCACCTGGTGACACAGGCCTGCCGGCCGGATCCTGTGAAGGCATAATATATTGCGGTTCGTGGTCGATAGTCGTCTAATCGACGTTCCGCATGCTCGACTGCGCCGTGCTTGTCAAACAAAGGAATAAAGACGTTGGTGCTTTTCCGCAGTCAGACCATGAAAAGTTGCTGTTGCACAACGTACGGAAGAAGCCGTACCCTATGCGTGTAGGCGATATTTCGGGTTCCACGGAATGTCGTCCTACATGAATCTGCCACAAAATAGGGAGAAAAGAGAGAGGAAGAAGCAAAGTTGTTCGAAGGAAAAGCCAGGTCGCGGTCCAATATTGGCGAAGTGCGATGTATCGAGATCAATCGCGTTGTCGTGCTTTGAACAAGGATTCGGACAAGGAAAAAGGGCCGTGAAAAAGTCGGTCAAGTTTGATAGGCGCAAGGGTCGAACAAAATTCAAGGACAAGAGATGGCAGGACGAAGATCAAAGGTCAAGGGAACGGTAATTGAGAGGTTGATGGCGTGAGATGGCGTGTGGACGGAACGAGATCAGGAGCTTCGGCAGAGGCGGCGAGCACGAGAAGCGTGTCAAATAAGGCAAATGAAGGGCGCGGGTGTGGCAGGAGCGGAGGAAGAGCAACAGCAACAAGAAGACCGACGGAGACGGCGACGGCGATGCGATGTGTGTGTTGCCAGGAGTTGAGAGAGCGCGAGGGAAGGGAAAGGGAAGTGAGGCAAAGGCAGAGGCCGATGTGATGCCTGTTCTTTTCTTCGGCCGTTGGGGACGCCGCTGCCCCGTCTGGACTTCTGGACTTCTGCCTACGGCGCTGGAGCCCGGTGCGGCACTGCCGCCGCAGCTGATGGCAATGCAAGGGGCTAACGCTGTTTGCCAGCTGATTGAGCCGACGTTACAACGGCCCAGAGCCATGCGCCGCGCTAGTCTCGCTTTCTCAGCCAATCAGAAGCAGTGAGTTGAGTTGTCCAGTCCGGCCCACGCGGCCAATGCGCTCCACTTCCATCTGCTTCAAGCTTGTGTTGCTTTTTTTGGGGTTGTGTTTTGTTTTCGGTGCTTTCTACGGAAGTTATTTCTTCTTTGTTTGAGGTGTCTTGAACGGTCTACTCCGTACGATACCGTCAAATACGGAGTATCTTCTGGCCAGGGCGAAACAATTCGGCGTTGCTTGTCATCTCAACGATAGAATGGCAGGCAGCGGGGCAAGCTCTCTCTGCCACCCTGGGTTCGCGGTCAACAGCTCTTTCTTGTTTAGTAGGTATCATACGGAAGAACACGAGTACATAGTTCACAATACATACGTAGTTCGTCCTGCTTCAAATGTTACTGACATCTCATAAATAAGTAGACGGGTCGCAACCGTGAGAAAAATAGCCCGTGATGTGTTCTCCTTGCCGCAAAAAAAACGCAACAAGTACCTATGTACACAGCCTCTCCCCATCTCATCATTCACGTGACACCAATCCCCAGATTGGCCAATCACAGGCCACACCTTCCCAACTCAGCATCATGCGACAGTAACATCGCTTCCGACCTCACGCCTGCCCTCCCGATCAATCCTCAAGCTCCATCATCTCCAACGCGACATCTCCGCTCTGCACGACGACATACCTCTCCGCTGCCGCGAAAACAATGGCTTCCCAAATCGCTCGCCGCTTCTTCAGCACCTCTGCCCGCCGCCTGCAGAATGAGGCACTCAAGGCCGAGAGCAAGCGAAACCCCGAGATCATGGTGCGTCGACGATAAGGCATACCCGGAAGCAACCTTTGCGAAAAGGAACGCGCGACTGAATTAAAGATGGCAGGTCCTCGGTGCAGTAATGCTCGCTACTCTCAGCGGTGCAGGCTTCTACTTTGGTATGACGGACTCGACGCGATTATCCCCCCCCATCCCAGCCCAAAGGGGTTTTGCTTCTTCAGGATAGCTTTTGGGTGTGTGGATTCTTTTGAGGATTCGTAGCAGAGGCTGACAAGACTCTCCTTACAGGCCGCTCCCCCACCAAGTCCACCTCCGAAGACATTGTGTCCATCGCTAGATCTGGCATGCCTTGGGAGGGCGACTCGGAAGGCAAATACAAGTACCACCCCGGGGGCGATATCAACGCCGACCCCAGGGACGCACCTAGTGCGCTGAACGTCACGGTCATTCCAGCAGTGTCTCTGCCCGCGGAGTTGCACGAACAGTTTAACAAGTGGGGCAAGGACGGATATCCTTAGATGGATATGTTTGCCTTTCGTGTGGAATGGCTCTATGTGTGAAAGGGAGGGGGGTTAATCGACGATGCTTGCTCTGTCATCGTTTGTCAGGAAGGCCGGCATCGAAAGGAATCCTGGGTGAGAAGACAGGTGATGGGGTGCAAATGTGTCGAGTGTGGGACTAGGGGAAGCAAAGAATGAAGTCCACGTTTATTTGCAGAGGAAAGCTAGGCATTAAGGAGTGGTTGACTCGACTCCTGTTATATATATATAAAGCATATCTTCATCATGTCCATCTCGCTGTGGCCGCGATTGTGAAGAAAGACGCTCAGACAAGCTTTCACTATTTCGCTGCTATGCTAACGCTGCGTGCATTCAAAGATATCAGAAATCGCTACTCATCTAACTAAAGCACCTGGCATACAGAAAGAAAGACACCCCTCTACATAGCGTCGGCTGCACAGTAGATAAGGGATAATGCTTAGTAGCGTGTGCGAGTATCCCCCTTCGGTGAGCATGTGCAACCACTCTTCAAGCCCGCCTCTCTCGTATTCCAAACACAACAACATTCAACGCATCCACTCATACCCATGGAGCATCAGCATCTCTTGCTACACCTCTCATGCCGTCAGCATGTGAATTTCTTCCGTCGTGAATCCAAACAAGTACAGCAAATCCAACAAGCTGCCCGAATTCAACCTCGCATCCGCCTCCATCTGCACCACAGGCTTCGCATTCCACGCCACCCCCAAACCCGCCTCACCCAACATCAACAAATCATTCGCACCATCCCCCACAGCCACCACCTGCGCCAGCTCAATCTTCTCCTTGGCCGCAATCTCCACCAAAAGATCTCTCTTCCGCTCCTTGCCCACAATCTTGCCCTGCGTCTCTCCCGTCAACTTGCCACTCTCAACGACGACCTGATTCGCAAACGCATAGTCAATGCCCAGCTTCTCAGCCAACCAACCCGTAAGGGGCTGAAACCCCCCCGAAAGCACCGCCGTCTTGACACCAAGCCGCTTAAGCGCCTTGATCAGCTCCGGAACCCCAGGCGTGACTTGCAGAATCGGGCGCAAATCATCAAATACAGATGCGCTCACGCCTTTGAGGAGAGCAACCCGCTCACGGAAAGAGGCATCGAATTCCAATTCTCCCAGCATGGCGCGGTGGGTGATTTCGGCAACACGAACAGCTAGATCGGGGGGATCTTTGATGGTTTCGGCCATGAGCTCAATGACCTCTTGGGTGATGAGCGTGCTGTCCATGTCGAAGACGACGAGACGGGGGTTTCGTCGCCAGACGAGATCTCGTTGGAGAATCACGTCGACATTCCACTCTTGCTCGAAGCGGTAGATTGTTTCGTGTTTTCGCAGGTCGGACAGGCTCAGATAGTCGGAGGAGGGCGCCGGGGTGAGGGTGAGTTCCACGATTCGAGGCGTGTCTGGATGGTCGAGGCATCTGTGGGAAGAATGCGGCTCGCTGACGCCGGGGGGTAGGGGAAACGTGGACATGAGATGCAAGAAGGAGGCGATGCAGAGAGGGGAAATATAGGAGCCGTAGATGTGATCTAGCTGGTCTGATTCCTGTGTGGGAGGCTCGAGGGGGAAGTCGTCCATGTTGGTCGTGGGCGCCATGTTTGGAGGCAAGACTTCGTGGCTCTCTGACGAGCCGGCTGAGCGATTTTGACTCGACGCGCAGCTATTGGAGGCGCCCTTGTAGAACAAGGTGGCGATGAGTCGGTCGGAGGCGACGCCGGGTGAGGGTGCGCAGTTTGGATGCGATAGGCTGTGGTTGACGCCGCTGTCGACAATGGTGGCTGGCATTTCATCGTTGGGGACACCTCGAAACGGTAGGATGGGCTTCGGTGATGCGGACTTGGACTTTGGAGACGTGGACTTGGACGCGGATTTGCTTTCCACCACGTCGTCGATGCCATGATACTGCTCTGCCGACTTGGAGGCTCGGTACTGCTGGTGATGACGCAGGTACGAGCTTGTGCGCATGTCCGTCATCTGAGGACGAGTCGGAGGTGACTTGCGAGCGCCTGACGTATCAGCCATGGTGGGCGAGCAGTGCGTTGCAATGAATATGCAGATAAATTTGAAGAGAGTCTGACGCTGAGTCGAGCAGCCTAGAAGAGTAATTGACAGTGAGGTGTTAAGAGGGGGAACTGCTCAAATTTCGGATGGGAACCAGTCCAGGATCGAGCCTCAGGAAAAAGTGTTGGTGCGACGCGAGCAATTCCAGCCTCCAGGTATGTACGTAGCTTCTGCAGGGGGCGCGGCAGAAAGACGACCTCGACGTCAGACGAAGGCCGCAAAAATAGAAATTGCATCACACGATCACTTCTTGACGCGCGAGAGCGACATTTACATGGCCGTTCGTTGGCTTACTCTGGCTGAAGCCAACTATACTTCCGATAACAACTGACGACTCGGTCAGCTCGGGTCATCTCGGTCATCGCTAGGTATGTATATTTTCGCAGCATGAACTGTACAGTGTACTCCGTACTCCGTAGACAATAGGACAAGACTTACGGAGTAGACGCGGCTGAGCTTTCTGAGGTGCCCCGCTGATCACCGGCCCCGCCGTTACGGCGTAATTTAGTGTTGAAACTTGAACGAGGCTTCATAAACAATTAACCTGAACACACACTTGGGAGGAGATGTCTGAGATTGAAGCACCTCGACCATATGGGCTCTTCATGATCTGTTGCAAAACACACGACGCCGTCTCATTTGCACAGCCATGTGCATGCGAAGCTGGATTACCCTAAAACGTTGCAGAACGCAATGGTCCGTCTTCCGCACTTTTTGTCATTCGGTGTAGGGTATGGTGCCCGTTGGACCAGTCATACCGTCGAAGCAGCAGCATCATCGGCCTCACTTTCTGCAAGCCGACAAGATGCTATAGAACATCCGCCACGCGCAGAATAGCCAAGACCGGCACGATGTTATAGCCCAGATTCCAACCATTCGTCCGCTTTCGTCAGCATCGCCTTTTTCTGCGTGCGGCACTCGGTCCGGCATACCGACTTCCGCTTTCCGATGAGCCGATGCATTGTCAGGGACTCCGGAGTATGTAGCTACGGAGTAGGTAGGTACCTATGGACCTATCATGTCCTAGCATACCAAGGAGTCTTATTACAAGCCGCCATATTTCTTACTCGTCGAGTCGCCACGCACATGCAGAGTAATTGTTGTCCAAATACAGAGTACTACATATGCACTTTCCTGCCGTGTTGCAAGAGCAGACGTCCACGTCCACGTGCGCTGCGAGGTCAGGCATCATCTCAATATGTATGGAAGATTCGCGCAGCAGTGAGGCAGACTGAGCGAGGTTGTCTTCTGTACCTCCGCCCGGCGCCTACAGAACGTTGAACCCCCCACTCAATCTCAAGAACTGCGATCCGAGCACTGAGCAGATTGAGTGTAGAGATTACAGAATTCGCCATTCCTGTGTTCTTCATGATGAGATCATCGCTGACCCCGAGCAATACACAAGTCAAGACGTCGAAGGCCGACAATAACTCTATTGAGGCGAGCCCCGGAAAATAGAACTGGAGACAATGGAAGTCTCGAATACTTGCAGAGAGTCGAGATGCACACCGATGGCCAGGTAGCAGTTACAAAAATCACGTCAACTCGAGCCCGCCATCAACCAATCACGCCCCACGCATCAACATCGCGGAAGCAATGGCGTCGATGTCGTGATCGATCCTAGACGCAAGAAGTCCGCGCTTGAGCTTGCACCTTGCCGCCCGCCCTGGGCGAGGGCTGATGAATCAAGAGGAATTGGCCCCGGGAAATCCGTCAAGCGGCCACTAAGCGTGGAGGGAGTATGATGTGCTTTCTGTGCTTAGATATCTATCTCCGTTCGGTGCAAATTGACCAGCAAGTGTCCCCCCTTTCGCCGTTCCCTTGCCGGTCTTTTCCCTCAAAACAGGAGGAACACGCACCAGATTCAGACTGCCATTGTCACTTTTTGAATAATTTGTCCCAATCTGTATTCTTTCATCCCAACAAAGTGATTACTACATCTTTTGCTCCTTTCGTCAGCGTTGCTGCTCTTGATTTGTAAGGAGACCTTTCGAAGACCAGTCCGCAACCACCATCCTCAGGAGCACCTGTACACATCTCAACAGCCATAAAAAGACCATAATCTGCCACTGGACCTCTAGACAGGAACAGTACAGAGAAAGAATCTCAACATACCCTTTCTCTGCTCCAACACGCGGTTCTTCAACATCCCTCTGTCCATCTTTCCGCTATCCCTTATTCATTCGTCAAGATGACCTCCCTGTGGGAAAACGGCGACTCGCTCCCATCAACATACGCCATGGAGAAATCCGAAACAGAATCCGGATACGCCTCAGGACAATCCGACTACATGCCAGAAGAACCCTCTCGACCCGATGTCCGCTTGACGAAAGCTCATGTCGAATACCTCAACTCGCAGATGGAGCCCATGCACCCCATGGACATCCTCCGCTTCTGCAAAATCATGTTCCCGAACCTCTTCCAATCCACAGCCTTTGGCCTCACCGGCCTAGCCACCATGGACATGCTGTCCAAGATCCAGGACGAGAACCCAGAATCAAAACCCGTCGAGCTCATCTTCCTCGACACACTGTACCACTTCAAGGAGACGTACGAGCTAGTAGACCGCGTCAAGGCCCGCTACCCCAACGTCCCCGTCAATATTTTCCGACCAGACAGCATGGAAAGCCCCCAGCAGTTCGAAGAGACGTACGGCCAGAAGCTGTGGGATACCGCCGACGAGATGTATGACTGGATCGTGAAAGTCGAGCCCCTCCAGCGCGCATACGAGGAGCTCAAAGTCACGGCTGTCTTGAACGGACGCCGTCGCTCACAAGGTGCTGCGCGGGGATCCATTCCCATTATCGAGCTGGATGAGGAGCGAGATATCATCAAAATCAACCCTATGGCCGCGTGGTCCTTTTCACAAGTCAACGAGTACATCAAGGAGAATAACGTGCCGTATAATGCTCTGCTTGATCAGGGGTATAAGTCCATCGGGGACTGGCATTCCACGTCTCCGGTCAAGGACGGTGAAGATGAGCGTGCGGGCCGGTGGAAGGGAAAAGCGAAGACTGAGTGTGGGATTCATAATAAGAAGTCTCGGTATGCGCAGTTTGTTGCTGAGATGGAGGCGACGCCACGCCCTCAAGAGGTGTGTGCCGTTTTGGTATGAGGCGGAAGAGAGGAGAACATGAAATGAAATGCAGTGAGGGCACGGACAATTGCTGTGCATTATACACTGGGCCTGCTGCCTGACTGTGCCAGCTTTGATGATTTGATGATGGTTTTCTCGTTGTTGTTTTTTTTAAACTTTTTTGAGGGGTCAGCTTGAGTACAAAAGAAAAGGAGTTTGGGTGTTGATATAAAGGGCAAGCAGGGAAAATGTCTGCATTTTCGTTTCCTGATTTGGGAAATCGGCATGGCGTTCCTTCAGAGTGTCATCACATCACTACAGTATGTATTTGAATTAGTAGAGTAGCTTCAATGCGCAGCAGCAGTTTGCACTCACCTGAATGAATATAGCAAAGCTGTTGAAACTGAATCGAGGCATCGCGACTCATATGATGGTGTGGTTGCCCATTTCCTTACCGGACCTAAGGAGGAACAATGAAACATAGGTAGAGATCTGAGTCGAAGCTGGATAGCGACTTGATCGTGTGGTGGTTACAGCTGTCGCATCTTTCCATCAGACCTCATGACCACTGCGACACGCCCCTCGTTGACTTAGGTATCTGTGAGAACGTGTTCATAAGTTCCATGAATCCGATGGTGCAGCCACCGTGTCCCATCATCTCACGAGATGTGACAGACTTGACGAAAAAGTTTGTCCAAGAACGGCTTCAATTGCCAGTCCACCCACTGCGCGCGCGAATCCCCCCACTTCACCTTCACCTTCGCCTCGCATGAAAACCCATCAAACGACAACGCAAATACCCAACCGCGAACCTTCTTTCCCCCCCGTTCCCCCTTGAAAAAAAAAAAAACAAAAAAAAAACGA